>CAUYQV010169246.1:0-14067 GCA_963574575.1 Galagoides demidoff
CGCCTGTGGTCCCAGCTACTTGGGAGGCAGAGGCAGGAGACTCGCTTGAGCCCAGGAGTTGGAGGTTGCTGTGAGCTGTGATGCCATAGCACTCTACCCAGGGGGATAGCTTGAGGCTCCGTCTCAAAAAAAAAAAAAAAATTTTTTTTTTTTTAAACTAGCTATAGTCCAAAGTTTGCTTCCTCCAGGAAAATAATGGAAAAGACAGACAAGTTATCTTGAGTACAGACACCGGATACCTTTGGAGGTTACATACCATTGGACCAAAACACTTAATGAGACTACAGTGGCTTTTATTTTTCTAGGAAGCATAAGTGTTCCACCTCCCTGACTTATTCTCTTTTTCTCTGACCTTGTCTATGCCGAGGGTGAGAGTATACAAACTGGACCTGGACTCCCATGCCCTACTTGCCTTGATTAATTGTATCACTCCAGGGGACTTGTATCATGGAAGCAATGAAGGAGAGGGACTGAGAAATATTATTTGTTTACTATTCGTTCATCCCCTTAAATGAAAGCTATGTGAGGTCAGGGGTTCTGTTTGTTCACAATGCCCTCTGCCTAGGAGAGTAAATGATACTGACATGTTATATATGCATTGTTGTATACAAATAATATTCTCACTATTTGTGTAATTTTACAATTTTGTCTTTGTTTTGGAATAAATGAAGAATTGCTGAATCTGAGCTAAGGCTATTCCACCTATTTCCCCTGCAGGAGGAGCTGTGGCACCTCAGGTCAGCTAGGAACAGAGGGATCTGAGAAACTTGAGAGGTTATTTGAGAAACTGGTTGACCTAAAAGCAGTGACAAGTATGATTCCTAAGTTTGAGTGAGGAAGACTTTTCTGAGTGAGTGTTTATCTGGGGGAAATATCGGAGGTCTGCTCTGGATGTAGAAGTGCCTGGGAGATGTGCAGGAGGAACCTCAACATGTAAATAAATTCAAAAGAGAGTCTGAGAACAGACAGAAAATTGAACAGTCCATACTCTATGTAGTGGCAGAAATATATTTCATGTACTGGCACCATGTTCATATGTTTCCATTAAGGTGTGAAATTATATACTCACAAATACATAGGGTCTATTACAATAGTAATTGATGCTTTCAATATGCTTTTCAAAGGCTGAAGATGTGGCAGTTTCCCACTGTCAGCAGTAGCACAGACACACTCCCACAGTGCATCAGACTCAAACACAAATCCCCTGCCCAGGTCTGGGTCAATTGATCTTTGCTGCAGCATCCACCTCCTTCCTGCTCAGGCTGTTTCCCTCTTATCTGTGTGAGAGGATGGATGGTCTGCTGGCCCAGTCATGGAATGCCAAGGTCCCACCCAAGAGACAGGGTCCTTTAAGATCCGTGGAGCTGGTGGCAAGAGACTGAAGAAAAGTAAAGTTAGAAGCAACAAGAGATGTAGAGAAAGGACATGCGTAATAGAGTTCTCAAAGGTGGGAAACATGGGGCCATTACTGGTTTGTGGGTTTCAGCAAAATGGTCCCAAGTGTTTGTTCCACTCAGCTATTTGCTTGTTTAGCCCAGAGGGTAACAAAACCATGAGCAGTTTCTCCAAGTAAGCATGTCAGCCCTTATTCTCTCTATAATCATTAACTTAAGTGTCTGAGCAGCCTTGAGAAATCCGAAACCTGAGTCTTGTGTGGAGCCAGCCTCCTGGTCACACACACAGATTCCCTGGAGGAAGTTAATCTTCACTAGTTCATTGTGGAATAGATGCCACTGTGTCAGTTCTCCAAAGCATCAGTGGAAGAGAAGAATTTTCTTCTGATCACCTCCCAGAGGTGTCTTCTGTGATAACGAGGTACAACCCACTCCCCTGCACATATTAGAGGGCTGGAGCTATTCCCTTGATCTCTGCCCTGATCATAATGCAAATCTCCACAATGGGTATCTGTTGACTGGACAGGAAATGTCCTAGTTAATGTTTCCTGCCAGGCCTTGCACGCAGCTTCCTCTGCAGCCATTATTTTTTCAGAGTGTTCCCAGACCCAGCAGTGCGGTTTATAAGCTGTATCTCCTACCTGCCAGGCTCTAGGAAAAGCAGAAACTGCTCAAGTAAGGAATTTAGTGACTGGTTTAAAAGTAAACTAGCTAACCTGTTTCTATTCCACCTTGCTCACCTTATTTCTTTGTTTTTCCCTTTTTCTGGGGGTATTTTTCCTCGCCAAGAATGGGGTCTTTGGTTCCCTTTCTGCCTGCAATACAGGAATGAGCAAGTCTCGAGGGGAGCTCAAATCTCTCATGTTAGGGGCTTCCCCAGGGTCAGTCCTCGGTATTTAGCATCAAGCCCATCTCCATCAGACCCTAGTCTGCTTCTCTAACCCATCCACTCCCCAGCCAGGCTGCTGTGCTCAGTCTCCTGGTCTGACTTTCTGCATTTCCACTTCTCGGTGTTTTTTTCATAACTGGATTGTTTCTTCCCATTTCTCTGGGTCATACCTATTTTCTAACATCCATTCTCATCTTCAACTTCCTCCCCATGGGCGTTCTTTATAAGTAGAGCCCATAGTAGTCCTTATTTCTTCATCAGCCAGCCCTGTTAACTCTGTGAATCTGAATACCCATCTCTATGACTTTGGTCCATCAGTCATGGACCAAACTTTTTTTTTTGGGGGGGGGAGGGTTTGGCCAGGGCTGGGTTTGAACCTACCACTTCTGGCATATGAGGCCAGCGTCTTACTCCTTTGAGCCATAGGTGGCACCCAAGGACCAAACATTTAAAAACCCCTGGGAAGGCAGCTTCCAGTCCCAAAATGGAGGCCCTAAAGTAAGCTGACTTCACGTCCACCAGCTCCATAAAAATCCAAAAACAAATATATAGCACCAAGTTTATCCCGCTGATATCCTAGAACTCAAATATGTGTATGAGATAGTTCCCAGGGCTACAGAGAAGTAAAAAGACTCCTAACAGACATCAAGAGAATCAGACTTTGTACCTCTCCCCCTCGTCACCTGGAACCAAGTAGAAGGCAAAAACAGCCATATGATTTAGCAGTCCCCACTCTGGGTGTATATTCAAAGGAAATATAGTCAGTGTGTCAGATGTTTTGGAACTCTTTGTTTTGTAGCACTATAGAATATTTACAATAACCAGTACACAAAATAGCCCAGTCATCCACTAACATATGAATGGATAAAGACAACAGGATTCAAAATGGAATACTATTCAGTCATTAAAAACAAAAGAAATGTGTCAGTTATATGGATAAATCTGGAGAACATTATGGAAAGTGAAATAATAAAGGTGGAGAGATACAAATGCTATGTGATCTCACTCATATGTGGTTGAAATTTTGATCTCATCGAAATAGAGAGTAGAATGGTGGTTACCAGAGGATGGGGTGGTCACAGGGGAGGGGAGGGGTTGAAGAGATGTTGGCCAAAGGGTACATAATATGATTAGATGATAAAAGTAAGTTTAAGACATATGTTATACACCCTGGTGACTATAATAAATTATGACATATTGTATTCCTGAAAAATGCTAGTAGTGTATGTCAAGTGCTCCCACCACAAAAATAACAACATATATTTTAATTAGCTATATTTAGTCATTTCCCAATGAATATATGCTTCAAAACATCATATTGTACATGATACATAGGCATATTTATTTCTGTCAAATTAAAATATATGAACTAGAAAAAATTTAAATAGCAAATCTGAAATTCTTTCTAGCTCTACCTATAGTAATCAGTGCTTTCCCAATGTTTTCATGATTCAGGAAATAGCATTTGTGGTATACAACACTAACAGGGAAATTTCAAAATTCAAATGTTTTATATTACTAATGAAGATAAATTAAAATTAATCATTATTGGGGGCTCCTCTTACTACTTCTCATGCCTTCTTTGTTTAATGGTTATTAAGTACTAAACAGAGTACTTATTAAAGGCTGTAGAGTCAGACATAATTTCAGGCTGACCTTGAAATCTCATTAGAAGCCACAGCTATATGACTGTACCTAAAGCTTCTCCAGGCAGTGGCTGTGGTGGAACAACAGCATGGAAGCTGCAATGGGCTGGGAACAGTGGGGTCAAAACATGGAGACAGAAGTGGTATTATTGTTAACTTCCCACCAGACCCAAGCAAATTGCATTATAACTATGAATACTCTGTCTTCTGTCTCTTTCTCTCTCTCTCTGCTCCCCATACACATCCACCCTTGGTCACAAATTGCCTTAATTACCTTAGTGTACTCAGTGATCCCTGAGTATACTTTATTACCTTAGTGTCTAGGTCCCCTGAACAACTATGTCGAGGTCTCCCAGGGAGATCTAAGGATTCACTTGAAGATGTACTCTCTCTCTCATTATCATGCGGAAGGAAGAACACATACAAAGATAGCCTTTATGAAGACATAAAAAGTGACCAACAGTCTTGTAAACAGATGCTAGTCATCAGTAACTATCAGGGAATTGCAAATCAAGGTCACAAGGAGATATCACCTCACGCCTGTTAAAATGTTCATCATTAAAAAGTGAAGAGATAGCAAGTGTTGGCTAAGGTGTAGAAAAACAAAGAACACTTACACCACTTACACACTGTTGGCATAAATGTAAATTAGTGTAGCCATCATCAAAAACAGTACAGAGTATTCTTGAAATATTAAAACTAGAACTACCATATGATCCAGAAATTCCTCTGTTGGATATCTACCCAAAGGTAACGAATCAGCATCTTGTAGACATATCTGTATTCCTACATTCATTGCAACAACATTCACAATAGCCAAGATAGAGAATCAGCCTAAATGTCCATGGATAGATGAATGAATAAAGAAAATATCTTACATTTTATAGTTCCCATAGATATATTTGTACAGTAAGTCCTATGATTGAATCAAAATTATTTTAAATGAAATATATTTAAAACTTGTATGAATATTGCTATAAATTTATTAAAACATGTAAAAATATTCTTTATCAACTATCATTTTCAAGGGAACAGGATCACACCACTCCTTCAGTTACTTGTTCCTCCATTCCTAACTTATGTGTAATTATGTTAGGCATATTTATTGATTGACAGACCTTAATGTTTTGAAATATAATGCTAATTTCTACACCTCTATATCATAATTGAATTATAAAAAGGAACTTCTGCTTTCAGTCAGGAAGTAGTCTACTTTAAAACTCCAATGCAACAATTGCAACAATGTGGGGGGAAAATAACTAATTAAATTTGAAAGTCATGTTTGTAATCATTAGAGAACTTTGGAAAAAATGAAGACCAGATCGGCTAAAGTTCCAGAGAAGGAATAGGCCTTTGTATGTAAACTTGTTTTTCCTATAGCTTTCTTTCCTACTGACATTTTCCAAATTTGAGTTTGGCAGAGATTACCATGTATTACTTGGACAAAGCAGAGGATGCTACTGGAGAAGAGAATCCACCTGAACTTTGGCAGTTTCATAGAACTACCTTATAGATTGGACACAGGCTAAGCATTAAACCTTAGGCTGAGTTTTCCTGGGGATATATGATGAGGCCTGGGATGGAAAAGGTTGCTGAATGGTTGAGCCCAGAAGACCAATGAAACCTCCCACATTCTTATGGATTTTCCATTTGTAATGGCACACTGTCTTCTGTTTTGGTTTGATATGACTCTCAGAACCCCACCCTTTAGCTCCTACTGACCTTCCCAGACCCAGATCAGCCTTCTGGTCAATATCGTCTTCTTCAGCCTCATTACATGGTCTCTTCTGAATGACTATTTTCCCAGCATCCAAATGAGACCACTCATCCCCGTGTAGAATGAAAGTAGAAACGACCTTAGCAAGTCCACCTATATCCTACTGGGTTCACTAGAAATGTGTGATATGACCTACAGAGAATTTGGACAGGTTTATAAACCCTTGAGTTACTAAGGCACTAGAGTCCTATTTGATGCACCATTTTCCTGTGGGCTTTCAGTGGCATCAGGGCAAAATATTGACCTCCAGAGTTCCTTCAATTCTTTAATTATTACTGAGAAATACATCAGAGCATCTACCTGGGTTCATATCTCAATCCATCCCAACAGCATCAACACCCCAACATTAAGAGCCACAGAACTGGGCCTCGAGCCAACAGCTGACTTCTGCCATGGGCTTCACGTTCTGATTTACATCCTCCACCCAAAGTCTCCTCAATGTTCTTCTTTTTCACAGGGAAACAATTGGCTTACACAGTGATGTGACGTGGATGTTTGGCCCCATCAAACCACATGTTAAAATTTAATCCCCAGTTTGGAGGTGGGGCCTGGAAGGAGGTGTGAGTCATAAAAACCAATCTCTCTTGAATGGCTTGGTGACCTCCATGGGATAAAGAGTTAGTTCTTCCATCCTGTATTTACCAAAATTCTGTTTAATCTGAAACGCAATACTACTGAATTAATCCAGAGATTCATGGTTGCATTTTGAAATGCTGCATTGGAACTCAGAAAACATTATTTTTTAATTGTATTTCAACCTGTTTTGACTAAGATTATTCAAAGACTTTTGGTCCTAGGCCTAAGTGACTTACCAAAGTCTACCTATTAGTGAAGGAAGCACAAATGGGAAATTTCTTTTTCTTGGCTGCTCCCCTAGGATCAGTAATACAAAAGCCTGGGCCTGCTCTGATCTTGGAGAAGAATGTGTTCGAAGAACTCATGTGAGGAAAATGTGCAAGGAAAAGTAGCAAAGGGGAGACACTGTCTCAACATCACTAAATATCAGCTGGCCGGATATAGAATAATAATAGCTAAGTCAAAAACAAACCAAATACATACTAGGATTGCACTGTCATGAATTGGCCTCACTTGTGTGACTGTTATGCTGAGTAAATATAATAACAAACACACGTAAAGAAGAGAGGATCAGGATGAGCTTTATGTCAGAGGATTAAGTCAGCTCTGCCTTCATCATGTCTGGATGCTCAGAGGGCACGTGGACCCTCAACTCTGCCGCAGGTTCTGCGGCTCTAAGGCTGCCACAGTGATGGGGTCCTATGTGTGCTTCCTGAACTATAGCCAGGAACTCATGGTCCAGCCACAACCGAACCCCCTGAGGTCTCCAACATCTTTATTTTATACAGATTCAGATATTATACCCTGTCTGTTCCCTAGTGAAGGAACAAATTCGGGCAATGGGCACAATTCAATAACGGAGGTTTATGCTTGCTCCCCACCGTACCACTATGGGAAGAAACTGTGGCACGCATGGCAGAAATAAACTCCAACTACCTCAGCCTCCACCCTGCTGATTTTAAGCATGAAGCTTGTCTTGACCTGCTTCCACTGGACAATTATGGGAACCCAGGAAATGGAGTGGAAACCAAATAGATCAGGAGCCACAGTGACCATTCCGGCTTCTGCAGGTGTCAATGCAAATAGGTGTTTCTGTCACTGGGTCGGAGGCTCTGACTAGACCTGCAGGAGATGGAGGCTGGCTCTCCAGGGGTGACGGGCAAGGAGCATGGGGTCTGGGTCTTTATAATATCCCCACTGGATTCTGAAATGGTAAGAGAGAAGTTCAAGTTTATGTAAAAAAACTATAAGATATTTTCTTAATTTTCATTCAGTTACTTATTTAATGTTATGTAATTGTGCATGTGTGTCTGTGTGTGATGTTGAAACACACCAAAAAAATTCAGTTTCAAAAAGAAAAAATATTAGTCAGGGCACAAGGGAGCCTCTCTACAAGTCTCTTACAATACTGTCCTCATTCTGTGTCAGAGTTTTCCCTAGAGCATGGGAATCTTCTTAAATCGTCCTCATTCTCACAGGTTTGAACCTCACGTGCCTCATCCTGGGGGACAAGACGTGCACATCGAACACATGCACAGAGCACACACGGGAGGTAATGGGCCCCAAGCACCCCCCCCCCCACCCCATTCTCCCTCTTCATCTCCTTTTATCCTTACCAGGGACCCAGAGCACTAGCAGCCCTAGGAGCTCACCAGGGAGTCTCATTGTGAGAAGTTGCATGGAGAGTTCCTGATCAGTCGAGGCAAGATCAGAACTAAGTTCTTATCTCAGGCGCCCAAAGGAAGTTTCTCCCTGGGGGACACTATGCAAATCCTCTGGTGGGTATAGCTGTGTAAAGAACCAAGGTATAATATCCCCAATGCTAAATTATATCTCTCTCTCTCCAGTTAACTAACCATCAGGTGGCCTGACATGAAAAATAAACATATAAAACAGCAGGGAACATGTCAAAATAACCAACTGGTCTGTAGCCATGCCACCAGCCTTCCTCCATCACATCAATGGCCATGTTGAGGTTCCCTGGGTCAAAGGAGATCTCTGTGTCCTCAGCTTCCTGGAGGTTGTACAAAGCCCAGGCACAGAGCCCTCACCCACTGAGCCCCTGTTCCTGATGGTCGATGTACTTAGAACCAGCACCTTGCAGCTGCATCAGTAGGGGCTCCTCCTAGAGGATGTCCTGCTCCGGGAGTCCTCATACACAGCCTCCATAGAGACGCCAAGGAGTGCTAAGCACCGACCCTCACAGACACCTGCCCTGGGCCTTACATAATGGGAGCTGCTGACTGTAGCTCTGCTTGGTAAGCTGCTTCTGCAGGAGGGGGCTCTGCAGCTTGGGCTGGGGGCTGCAGATGGAGGTGGTGGACATGGCTCCTTCTGCTTGGACATTTCCCTCACATGTGTGGCCTGATGACTGGAAAACTCCTCCTCTCTGTCCTTGAAAGGATTTCTTGCTGCTGCTCACAGGTTCTTGGAGGGCAGCTCAGCCCCTGACAGTGCTGCTCCCGGCCCTTGGATTCCTGGTCTTCTGCTTCAGCTACCACGGTGCCTCCCCTCCCAGCCTCTTCTCCTCCAGCCCGTGGTGTTCCTCCTCCTCCTTAGTCATGGCCCGGCCAAAATTTCATTGGTTTTTGAAACTTCAAAAACTTCATTGGTTTTTGCAATACCTGTATTATAAGAGTTTGTCAAACTCCACTGCCTTTCATAAAGTATTTTGAAAAGGGACAGGAGGAAGGGAGAAGGGGCTTAGAAAACAATCTCCCTTGTCTGCTCCATTAGAGCTCTCTCAGCAGAGCACGCGTCTATTTAAAGGAGGCATTTGAAGCTGAGAGAGCTGTCACAGGATAGGTGTTTGCCTTTGTATCTCCCACGCGAATCTTCAGATGAGGCTTCTTAGGGTCCAGGTGGAGAAATTTCACTGGCCAGGAATGTCTACTTTGTGTTCAACATTGACACAACCCAACAGGTAAGTGTTACAAGACTTCTAAGAATTCATAAGTATAACATATTCACATTATCAATAAATATAATACGTAACTTTGTTGACACAGCTATGAGTTAGAATGTCTAGCCTGAGTTAAAATTTCTGCTTTATTTATGTATACAGATAAAGAGATAAAGCAGAAATTTAGGAAATTTAATTTAGTTAGGAAGCTGCACAGCTTTGGATAAGTTATTTACACATTTTGCAATTCATTTCCTTCCCTACAAAGTAAGAAAAAGTACTACTAACTTTTGCATCATAGAATTATTTTGAGGATTAAATGAGGTAATTTGCAAAATAAGTAAATTACTTATATATCTTGGGCCCAAATAAAACGTACACATACTTTCAGAAAGAAAAAAAACTGTATTCAAAGTGTAACATTCAATAATAGCAATAACAAAAGATGAATTCAAGTAATGTTTGAGTACCTCTTATAATTGCAGAAGTTGAACATGATTTGAGTATTACAATTTTAATCTACTTTTTTCATTTCTGAAAATATGTATACATTTTTGGCACTTTCTGTACATAAAATTTTTCATGCAAACATGTAACTTAGATATAAACTATAGTGATAAATCTGTATATGCTATGTATCCAAATTCTAAATAGAGTAGGATTTGTATACATAAATAGTTATAACTTTCCTATCTATTATGACGTATGATTTTAAATATAAATTGAGCATATTTAGAGCCAGCAATGGGTGCCCCACCCGTGGCCCTTCCCCACTGCACAGCCAGAAGTTCAGAAAGCTCAGGATTAAGCCCTTGCCCCTGCTGGTTGAGCAGGGCCCCCCCATTGCTGAGAATGCTGAGTGCCGTCAGGAGACCTGAGCAGCAGGTACTGGGGGACAGGCAGTGGGTCTCGGCCTGGATAGAGAGATGTTTTGTCCCCCGAGCTTGGTGTGAGCAGGTCCTCCTCAGGGGGTGGCAGGGATAAGACATGATTTCTGTTCTGTCACCAACCTGCTCCCCTGAGAAAGGCCCATACCCTCAGCAGCCCAAGACAGAGCCACATCTGGGGGAGATTTGTGCCAAGAGGTGATAGGAAAAGGGAGAAGGTGCCCCCTGATGGCAGCTCAGCTGCTGATAGCTAGAGTGGCCTCTGTCCAGGCTGACACCCCTGACTCAGGCAAGCATCATGTCCTGGACACATCTGAGTCAGCAGCAGCTTAGAGCTGGGCCTGAGTTCTGCTGGTACTAGGCTAGGATCTATTATCATGTTGGCCAGGCCTGCAGGGGACAGTGACGCTCTCTCTTGAGACACAGAGGGGTGGGCTAGAGATTGATGGGGATTGAATGGGGATAGTTACAGATCCCCATTGGCATCAAAGTGGGAAACCAGCATGAACTTGCTGAAATATTAATTCAATCATGTAGCTCATTTGGTTTGATGCAGTTCAGGTCAATAAGCAAAACAGGCCAACGCCTCCACCTTCAAGGAACGTTCATGTTTAATGCAGACAAGCTGAGGATAAGCCTGAGTCAGCAGAGTCAGAACAGCAGGAGGAAGAGGAGTCCATGGGGGACCTCCTAAGGCTGCTCCTGCTCAGGGAGGGTCAGGGTGGTGGATTAGTCTACTCACTCTGCCCCTACAAAAAGGTACACCAGACCTGGAGTGGGAGAAAAATCATAGAAATTGATATCTAACAATTTGGGGAGCATGGAGACTCCAACATTAAGGTCCAGTAGAGTTTGCTTTGTGGTGAGGACCCTGTTCCTGGTTTGCAGATGCCACGTCCTCACCATGTCACACATGGCCTTGCCTCAGTGCATAAATGGAGGGTGGGTGTGGGGGTGAAGTCTATAGTGTCTCTTTTTATAAGGACACTACTTCTACTGTACCAGGGCCCACTTTTATGGGCTCATTTTACTCTAATAACCTTACAGGCTCTACCTCCAAACACAGCCATAGCGGGGGTTAAAACTTCATAATAAGAATTTATGAAACAACCAAGTCCATAGCAGAGGGGCTTTGGCCAGGTTGGGCTCTCAGTCTCAGAGCAGAGGACCCAGAGTGGGTTTGTACACATCTCAGCACAGCGGCAGCTCCCTCCAGGTGCCTCAGGTCACGCATGAGACCCCCTTCCACCCTAGGGTTCTGTGTTGGTATCAGGACACTATCACTATGACTTTGCTGGTATTTCTAAGTGCAGGGAGCTCACTTTTGTTTATCGTGCAGTTTGAGTGCCACCTACTGGCAAGATTACGACATAGCCGCTTACAGGATTTTAGATACAGGGTCCTGGTGACTATTGACTGTGCAGGTGTTCATGAAGGGAAAGCTATTCTACTTATTGAGGAGGGAACACAACATGACTCCTCTGCTCAGCAAACCAGTAACCTCACTGAGGACAAAGAAAATTCAGAAGCGATATTGTTCACCAAACAATTAAGGACTAGATTCTGTGATCCACGTGAGACCGTTTGCATGACTCATATAACAAGTCCTGGGGCCTGGACACTGCTGTTAACACCTCTAGAAACATGTTTATCTGGAGGGCTGTCACCATAGAACTCAATGTGTAAATAGAACATAGGACATCATTTTTGTTAATTCTAGCCTTTATGTACTTATAACATGACACATCACCAAAATTGATAGGTCCTGTCTTGGATAAAACTATTATTAGAATATTAGTTCAAATGTGCTCAATTTAAACCCAGTGGTGCCATATGTTCATTACCGGAATGTGTAAGCCACATTTAGGACCAAGTATTGTGAGATCTGTCAGGGTTATCATCATTCCTTCAGTCACTGTTTTTCCTTCATTTTCAACATAGGTGTGTTCCCGTCATGAGCACTTACCGATTGTTCTCAGCATGAATGTCTTCCAGGACAACACCAAAGGTCACATTCCCACATTGTAATTTAATTTAAATTTTAAATAATTTTCACGTTAGCTAATAATTCAGTAGGTCTTAGAAGAAAAGAAAAACAATTTCAACCGAAGCAGAAGAAAACACTTAATAAATTAAAAGGGCAAGCCAGGCTGACTGTAGGAGAAATGAAGAGCGGATGCCCTACAATCCCAGTGATGAAACACACCTGCAGGGGAGCTAATGTTCTATCACTACAATTGTCAGACATTTACCGAAGTGGAGAGTGGTTGGAGAGTCTGGCTCAGCCCAGGCATAAATTCTACCGGGAAGAGGATCCCGCTGAGTCTGGCAGGTACAGAGCTGCCTGAACAGACTGGACAAGCGCTGAACCAGCAGACTGGATTTCCCCTGGGGATGTTTTCTGAGGTCTAGATTAGGAACAGTGGCTGAGGCTGGACTAGAACGGTAGAGTCAAAGCTCCAGCATTCCTGTGACTTTCCTCCCATAATGCTGCACTGACTGTCCTTCATGTGTGTCTCAGACACGGATGTTGGGCTCCTATCATGACGTTTCCTGCTGATCTCCCCAGCACCAGCTCTGCTCTGGTCAACCTTTGAATTATTCTGATACAAGATCTCTCCTGAATTCCCATTCTCTTGCAAGTCATCTCCAGATATAAGATATTGGCAACAACTGTTGGAAGCTCGCCTGTACCATACTGGGGTGACTAGGAATGTGAGCTGTGACCTAAGGTGCATCTGGAACCCTTGAGTTCCTAAAGCCCTAGAGCCCTGCTTGATGCAGGACTTCTCCATGAGGTGGTGGTGGCATCGGGACACAGCCTGAGGGCCACTCAGGGACTATCAACACTGTGAGTCTTTCTAAGACACACATGTGAGTTTCCATCAGGCTTTGTAGCTCATGCCCAACACCACCAGCCTCCCCACCCCAACACACGTGAGCAGCAGAGCTGGGTATTGTAGCGACAGCTGACTCCTCGTGTCCTTCCTGCTCTCCTTTTCTACTGCTGCCCCAGTCCTAATATTCTTATTTTGGGGGGGGGGGCAAAAATTTACCATTTTCTAAATTCTGTTGAATATAGCATACATTGTATGTCCTCTAATTCTGTTGATTGGTTATTTATTTTTACAATCGCAATTTGGGATTAAGAAATCACATTTTACTTCAACATGACTTAGACTGATCAAAGATTTTCACACATGACTTTTGATTTCAAAGTAGATTTAAAATAGTTAAAATCCAAAAATTGGACAGTTGTATTTGGGTACTCCCAGAAACAGTGTAAAATGCTGGATCTGTCCCTTATTACAGAGACTTATGTTAAAACTGGGGTGTCGAGTGTGAAGGTGGGTAGAGGTGAAGGAACAGAGCCTTTACCACCAACCCATCCAGCTTCATGTGCACTGGTAGCTATTTAACCACAATGAAATGGAAAATATATATTAATTTTAGATTGCTATGAGTCAGCTTCAATGGCGAAGCTGTGATGCTGACTTGATTTAATTGAAAAATCAATGCAGGCCAGGCAGGGAAGATTAGGATGAGCTTCCACTCACTTTCTCTTCAGTCCTGTCTGGTTGTCAGGGGGCACTTCCCCCCTCCATTCTCCTCCAGATTCCATCTGGCCGGTCTGGCCCAGCTGACAGGTCCTGTGTGTGCTGTCTGCGATGAAGCTGGGGCCTCACGGTCCAGAGGATTCACCTGCAACCTGTTACCCTGAGTTCCTCACAACTCATGGTATGGTGCCTGCTCACCAGACAAACAACACTGGTGGGCAGCTGGGCCACACAGCAGGGAGGTTTGTGTTTGGGGCTGTATCACTGTGTGAGGAGCTTCTAGACCTTCCCAGCAGTAATAAACCCCAGCATCCTCAGCCTGCACCCTGCTGATCTTCAGGGTGAAATCTGTCCCTGACCCAGTGCCACTGAACCTGTCTGGGACTCCAGAGTCCCGGTTGGAAACCCAATAGATCAGGCGCTGTGGAGACCTGCCGGG
>CAUYQV010169247.1:0-76938 GCA_963574575.1 Galagoides demidoff
TCATTGCCCACAGCAACCTCAAACTCTTGGGCTTAAGCGATCCTCTTGCCTCAGCCTCCTGAGTAGCTGGGACTACAGGCGCCTGCCACAATGCCCTGTTATCCAGGCATTTTTCTTAAACTGACAATTACCACAGGTGCTTTTCATTTTGTTTTTTTCCTATCAGGAAGAGATAATCAAAGTCTTAAACGTGACATTTTTCCTATTTATAATTTATTTATTTTTTTAGAGACAGAGTCTCACTTTGTCATCCTCAGTAGAGTGCCATGGTGTCACAGCTCGTAGCAACCCCCAACTCTTGGGCTTAGGTGATTCTTTTGCCTCAGCCTCCCGAGTAGCTGGGACTACAGGCACCTGCCACAACATCCGGCTATTTTTTGTTGCAGTTTGGCCTGTGCAGGGTTTGAACCCACCACCCGCAGTATATGGGGCTGGTGCCCTACCCACTGAGCTGCAGGTGCTGCCCTATAAGTTTTTTTTTTTAATGCCTTGCCTCAATTCAGGGGAAACCTATTTATAATTTTATATCAAGTTCATTTTAATAAGAGAAAAATAGGATAAACTTATCCCAATTTAACATATAATTCCAAAATTCATATCCTGAAGAATAACTTGGAAATATGCATGGCTTTTCTACGTTCTTTCTTTCCCCTCACCCCCAGTGGGAGCAGACCGAGTATTTTTGGCTAATCTAAGTGACAGGTGCTCACCTTCATCAAGAACATCTGGCACAACATAAGTGTTGGGTTAATAGACAGTAATGGTGGAGTAGGACTGTCAAGTACTTTAGCCTTGAAGTAGACCTTTAGGGGAAAGAGTTTTAGAAGGATCTAGAAGTCTTTTTTTTTTTTTTTTTTTTTGCATTTTTGGGGGTGTGTTTGAACCCGCCACCTCTGGTATACGAGGGTGGCGCCTTACTCCTTTGAGCCACAGACGCCGCCCAGGATCTGGGAATCTTTATGTTTTCTGCAGGACAAATGGAATTTAAAAGAAAATTCAAAGTTGCATGTTATTCTCTAGTGAACACTTGGATATCACTTTTTAAAGCCATGCTCTGTGTACCTGGCAGTTTCTATTTTGCCACCAGCTTGTCTCTGGCACTGAACAATGCTGAGGAAAGCATCAGGAGGAAGCAGTGGCTTTGCCACTGAGCTTTAGCCATTCCTGCTGACATTTATTTAATCTATTACTTCTGTGCAAACACTTTTCTGGTTGCCTGTATAAAAGTTCTTTTTCTGTTTAATGCTGTTGTTGATTTTATTAAGATAGAGGAAATGAGGAAAAAAGGTGGAAAGAGAGGATTGTTCAAAAATATTTCTCTCTAGGCTCATGGCCTGTAGCTCAGCGGCTAAGGGCACCGGCGACATACACCAGAGCTGGCAGGTTCGAATCCAGCTTGGGCCTGCCAAACAACAATGACAACTACAGCCAAAAAATAGCTGGATGTTGTGGTGGGTGCCTATAGTCCTAGCTACTTGGGAGGCTGAGGCAAGAGAATTGCTTAAGCCCAAGAGTTGGAGGTTGTTGTGAGCTCTGATGCCACAGCACTCTATCCAGGGTGACATTGTGAGACTCTGTCTCAAAAAAGAAAATTCTTTTTTCTCTATCTAGCTTACAATTAATTTTAGGGAAGCCTTCTTACCTGTAAAATGAGATGAAAATCAGTGAAATGATTTTGAGTACCTTTGTTCTTTACAGGAAAATTTATTTATTTATTTAGTTTATTTTAGGTTAGTTTATATTTTTGGGACAGAGTCTCACTCTGTTGCCCAAGCTACCTCACAACAGCCTCAAACTCCTTGGTTCAAGTGGTCAAGTGATCCTATTGCCTCAGCCGCTTGGATAGCTGGGACTACAGGTGGCTACCATAATGCCCTGCTACTTTTTTCTGTTTTTAGTGGAGACAAAGTCTTGCTATTGCTCAGGCTGGTCTCAAACTTCAGAGCTCAAGAAGTCCGCTCAACTCATCCTCCCAGAGTGCTAGGATTACAGGTGTGAGCCACTGTGCTGGCCTGGGAATTTATTTTTAAATTTGAGTTTAATATAACCATTAGGCTATATAATTTACACATGACAGGTAAAATTGAGAGTTAAAGTTATATCCTACACCCAGGGAGTATTGCTAATTCTTCTATTTATAGTAGAGATGGGGTCTCATTCTTGCTCAGGCTGGTTTGGAACTCATGAGCTCAAGTGGTCCTCCTGCCTCAGCCTCCCAGACTGCTAGGATTACAGGTGTGAGCCACCATGGCTGGCCCCCACTTCTTGAATTTAATTTCAAGTCCCCTGTCATGTGGGACTGTGATTATTAGTCTCTTTAGGAGAATTTTATAAGAAAATAATTTTTTTCAAACTCAAACTTCTTTTAAGTTGTATATGGTTTAGCTGGGCATTTTGGCAGGCTCCTGTAGTCCCAGCTACTGGGGAGACTGAGGCAAAGAGAATTGCTTGAGCCCAGGAGTTTGACGTTGTTGTGAGTTATGATGCCACAGCCCTCTACCCAGGGGAACAAAGTGAGACTCTTGTCTCAAAAAAAAACAAAAAAAAGTTGTACAGGTGTGGCACCTGTAGCTTAGCAGCTAGGGTGCCAGCCACATGCACCGGAGCTGGCAAATTCGAATCCATCCCAGGCCTGCCAAACAATGACAGCTGTAACCAAAAAAATAACTGGGCACTGTGGCAGATGCCTGTGGTCCCAGCTACTGGGGAGGCTAAGGCAAGAGAATCACTTGAGCCCAAGAGTTTGAGGTTGCTATGAGCTATGATGCAACAGCACTCTGCCGAGGGTGACATAGTGAGACTCTTTTCTCAAGAAAAAAAAAAGTTGTATATGTTTTAATATGCAGTATTTCAAACTTTCTTGGAATAGATTTTAAAACAGGTTCGGGTTTATAGTAGAGTTGTCTAGTGGAAGTGTGCAGGGCCCATAAAATAGGTTTGATGTATCTAAACTATTCTACCTGAGTTCTTATAAATGCTAAGAGAACACCAAATTATTCTTAATTAGATGTTAGAATTTATTATAGCTACTATGTGTTTGGGGGGGGTAACTTAATTTTTGTATAATTTCAAACTTGCAGAAAAGTTATAAGAATAGTACCAGGGAATAGATGATTTAAGACATTGTGGTAAGAGTGATGTCAGTGGCAAGCAGCAGGTGCCTTGGGGAATGTGGAAACAGGGAGAAGGGCCATTTAACCCAAATTATGGAGTCAGAAAATGCTTCTGAGAAGGGGGCTTCCTGTTCCTTGCATTCAGATGAAACTGCCAAATCATAATTTTAGGGCATGGCTATTTGGGCACTAAGACAAACTGGTAAGAGGTAAGTTAAATAAGGCTATAAATGCTGCCAGCTAGACAGCTGCAGATCTCTGATTATCCATTGCAGAAGCATTATCAGGGAGGGTGCAACTCACCATCCCTAAAGTGTTTCTGGAGAAGCTGAGTGAATCCACATGCCCTTTACATTTTTTTTAAAACAGACAATACACCTATGTAGTAAAACTTTTTTAGGCGCAAAAGATGTATAATGTATATTCAGTGCGAGGTTTGCCTTTCATGTAATCTTGTTTATGTTCCCCTTTTCCTTCCTTTTCTTATAGCAGTTTTCAGTATGTACTTTGTAGGTAGTTGGTACGTATCTATGTTCTCTTTCTCTCCTCTCCCTTTATCTCTCTCTCTCTTTTAGCTATATAGATGATAGCATATTGCTCAATAAATTTTTTCACTTGACAACATGTCTTGGAGAGTTTCTTTTTTTTTTGCAGTTTTTGGCCAGGGCTGGGTTTTGGGTTTGAACCCACCCACCACCTCCGGCATATGGGGCTGGGGCCCTACCCCATTGAGCCACAGGCGCTACCCTCTTGGAGAGTTTCTTATCAATACAGACAGACCTGCCTTATTTGTGATGGCTGCTTGGTATTCCGTCCAATGAATGTGCACAGTTTTTTCAGCCAGTCCCCTACTAATATCCAGGTTATTTTTTGTCTTTTTTTTTTTTTTTGAGACAAGAGTTTCACTTTGTTGCCCTTGTAGAGTGCCTTGGTATCACAGCTCACAGCAACTTCCAACTCTTGGACTTAGGCAATGTTCTTGCTTCAGCCTCCCAAGTAGCTGGGACTATAGGTGCCTGCCACAGTGCCCGGCTATTTTTGTTGTTGTTGTCATTGTTGTTGCTGGCCCAGGATGGGTTTGAACCCACCAGCCTTGGTGTTTGTGACCGGCGCCCTACCCACTGAGCTATGGGCACTGCCTATTTTTTGTCTTTGATGCTACTGGCAATGCTGTGGGAGGTATCCTTATACATATTTCTTTGTGTGACAGTTTTTTAAAAAAAGGATTCAGTCTTAGGAGTAGAATTGCTGGATCAAAGGATGTGTAGACTTTAGAAATTTTAGATAGAAAATAAAATTGCATTTTCTTTTTTTTTTTTTTTTTTTTTGTGGAGACAGAGTCTCACTTTATTGGCCTCGGTAGAGTGCCAGGGCATCACACAGCTCACAGCAACCTCCAACTCCTGGGCTTAGGTGATTCTCCTGCCTTAGCCTCCCAAGTAGCTGGGATTTCTGGCGCCTGCCACAATGCCTGGCTATTTTTTGTTGCAGTTTGGCCAGGGCTGGGTGTGAACCCGCCACCCTTGGTATATGGGACTGGCGCCCTACCCACTGAGGTACAGGCACTGCCTAAAATTGCATTTTTGTCTTTCAAAACAGTTTTAGAACTTTTGATAAGGAGTAGGATAAAATAGTCATATCACATTTAATCTGAATGCCATTTTGTTCTGTTGTTTGTTACCATTTCATAGGAAGAAACTTACTGGGGTCAAGAGAAGGTTAACCCTTTATGGTTGGGGTGAGCTAGAATATCAAAGCAATAGTATTCATAATTATCAGAATATTGCTGGGTTGTTTCTGGTTGCCTGTATCCCAACTCTGGATCTTTTCCTTACTGTAATTAAATGACAGAAACACCTGGTGGTACAGTCTTGGCGAGCGAAACTGTCTTAATATTAACTTAACTACTTCTATATGGGTCACAAATTTTCATGGGGACTTAACTACTGTGCAACTCACCAAGCATAACTGACCCTTTCTAGTCCCTGCCCTATTATATACTGTAGACACTACACAGTGGAGCTTGTAGTTTGTTGACCAGAAACTTTGATGAGAAGGTTGGGATTTAGAATTCTTTTTTTTTTTTTTTTGGTAGAGTAATTCATTCTTGAGATTTCAGAGAGAAGACCAAACTTAGATGGTGTTTGATTGGCTCTGTGTGTACTTGGTATGGGAATGATAACTAGGATTCCACAAATGTTTAAAATTTTATCATGAAATAATTCTAAAATGATTTGCAGACTACAGGCAGTGGGGAAAAACACACTACTACCTTAATTGTTTGCTTTAAAAACATAACTTTAAAAAGGCATATTTTGGCTGGGTGCTGTGGCTCATGCCTATAATCCTAGTACTCTGGGAGGCCAAGGAGAGTGGATTGCTGTGCGCTCACGGGTTCAAGACCACCCTGAGCCAGAGAGAGACCCTGTCTCTAAAAATAACCAGGTGTTGTGATGGGCACCTGTACTTCCAGCTACTCAGGAGGCTGAGGCAAGAGAATTTCTTGAGCCCAAGAGTTTGAGGTTGCTGTGAGCTAGGAGTGCTAAGGACAACCAACTGAGACTGTCTCAAAAAAAAAAAAAAAAAAAGACTATTTTGGATAGAAATCTTCCTTAAATGTATTACACAATTCTGTACCTTCTTAAACAGGATATCAACCATCGTTATAGAACGCAGTTCTATCAATCAATACATGGTAATTAAAGCCACAGTCAGAAGCTTGAGTTATTGTAATAATAATGTTCTCAGAACTGATTGACATATAAGGAAAGGCTCTTTGCCTCATACCAAATAGCTGAAGACTAATTAATTTGCTTCTTGAAAGTTCTTCTGATCACTCGGTATGCCAAGTTTCTCTTCCTATACGAGCCATAGTCCTGTCAACTTAAAATAGTCAGAATCAGAATGTAGTTAAAATAGAATTCATTCAAGTACAATGTTTGAGGACAGGCTGTCTGGAAAGCAGATTTTAAAGAACGGAAATCAGTGTTCCAAAGTATAGAGATTTGGGATCACTTATATACACAAAGCTAGTGAAGTTAAATAGAATTTCAGTGAGCTTAGCACATAATTAAAATGATGTGATTAGTTAAGGTAGTCTTTTTCTTTGGGGAAAGGTATATTTAACATTCCACACTGAAATGTAATTTTCACTGGGTCTTGGGGACCATCTATTCTGAGTTAGGGACAGGACAATAAGGGAGGTGGTTCATTTACTGCAAAGATCAGTGATTAGAAGGGGGAGAGGCTTGGTTTCTGTTCTCTCCTAGTCATTTATAGAATAAGAACAATGAGGAAGAAAGATAAACCGTTATATAATCTAAGAAGCAGAATTGTAAACATGCTTTGTGACTCAGTTTCTAGGGCTTACCTTACCCCTTGGCATAATAAATTTACAGGGTTCTGAAATTTTATTTTTGCTTACAGTTCCAGATTTGATTTGTGGTTTCTAATTTATTGTGGGTTAAGATAATCTGATAACCTGGCATATTAGAATTATATGTAAACCAAAAGTAAAAAGACCTTGGGGAGTGCCAAGGGGGCATCCCAAACCTGTGTAGGGTCAGACATACACAGCCCATTGAGGTGCTTTTGTAACTGACTGAAAGAAGGGTTGGATTTAGCTAGTGTTATTGGCTCTGATGTTTTGCTGGTTTAGCCATGTGGTAGCTTAAAACCTGACAGGAGAGGCTGGGCGTTTGGTTCATACCTGTAATCCTAGCACACTGGGAGGCCAAGTGGGAGGATCACTGGAGCTCAGGAGTTTGAGACCAGCCAGTTCGAGACCCTGTCTCTACTAAAAATAGAAAAACTTTAACTAGGCATTATTATGGGCACCTGTAGTCTCAGGTACTTGGGAGGCTGAGGTAGGAGGATCCTTTGAACTTAGGAGTTTGAGGTTGCTGTGAGCTAGACTGATGCCACAGTACTCTAGCCTGGGCAACAGAGTGAGACTCTGTCTCAAGAAAAACAAAATAGAGGAAAGATTGTGTTTTTCTTTCTTTTTTTTTTTTTGAGACAGAGCCTCAAGCTGTCCCCCTGGATAGAGTGCTGTGGCATCACAGCTCACAGCAACCTCCAACTCCTGGGCTCAAGTGATTCTCCTGCCTCCACCTCCCAAGTAGCTGGGACTACAGGCACTCACCACAACGCCTGGCTATTTGTGTGTGTGTGTGTGTGTGTGTGTGTGTGTTGCAGCTATCATTGTTTGGCAGGCCAGGTTGGATTCAAACCCGCCAACTCAGGTGTATGTGGCTAGCACCTTAGCCACTTGAGCCACAGACTCCGAGCCAAGATTGTGTTTTTCAAATTAGCAGGTGGTGGTATATTTCATACCTCACAAGACAGTTAGAAACCTAAAAACCCCTTTCAGATTTGAATTCTGTAATTCTATTAAGATAGATAGAACCGGGCACAGTGGCTCATGCCTGTAATCCCAGCCCTTGGGAGGCTAAGGTGGGTGGATTGCCTGAGCTCACGGGTTCAAGACAAGACTGAGCCAGAGCGAGACCTCATCTCTAAAAATAACCAGGTGTTGTGGCAGGCACCTGTCATCCTAGCTAGTTGGGAGGCTGATGCAAGAGAATTGCTTAAACCCAAGAGTTTGAGGTCGCTGTGAGCTGTGACACCATGGCACTCTACCGAGGGCTACAAGCAAAACTCTGTCTCAAAAAAATAAAAAGATAGATACAGAATATGTTGATAGATATTTGTTGCCAAATAAGGAAAGGGATTGTTCAGATGGGAGCCACATGAGGGACAAGAGTGGAAAAGAGACGAGATTTAAACAGGAAAAGGTGATGGAGAGAGGCGTCATCACCTTTCAGTAGGATAGTTACTGGGATTTAAGGGAGGGACTGACAAATGTGACCTTGTCCTTCCCAATTTGGAATCAGCTGATTCCAAATAATAAAGAGATTGAAATGTTAAAAATCAGCCTTGTTAGTGAGGCTGCCTGGAGGATATGCCATAAATCTGTGGCCACAGGGGCTTGCTAATACTCCCCTTTCCCCCTAATTAAAATTAACACAAGATGCTGGACATCTGAGGACTCCAATCCCATCCCCATGCAAGTTACTCGTGGAACCTGGAGACATTCTGGCATCCCACAGACCTTATCCTGCTGGCTGGGCCATGGGTGATTAGTTTCTTTCCCTGGTTGTCAGAGGGTTGGAGAAAGAAGCCTGGAACATTGTAGATGAAGAATTTCCTTAGGAAAGTTTAAGGCTGTGTGGTAGTGGCCCTCTATTACTAGATGCTGGTATGGTGCTTTTTTTCTACCCTTTCCAAATTGATCCATGAGCTTAAATTATTACAGCAAAGACAGTTATAATTTCTGTCCTTAAAACCTCATAAAATTGGGGGGAAACAGTCTGGTTTTAGACCTTTGAGGTAATCTGGAGGCAAAGGCAGAGATTGGATAATTGCCTAGCAGCCTCTCTGTGGATGCTTTCTGAAAAGTATTTGCTTGTCTCACTAAAATGCCTTTGTTTCAATTTGGTTTTGAAGCCTTGCCGGCAAAAATGTGACTAAGACTTTTCTGTTTTTGTTAAATATCTCTTAATCATGTTCTGAATAGTATAATTATTTTCAAGGCTATCTAATTCAATAGAGGAATTATTCTTTTCACATAGTAAGTATTTAGTCACACAGTGTAACAAAATACTGGTTCTGAATTGTTGGTATGTTCTTGCTGATTCTTCCTCCCTTTCTTCTTTTCCAGAATCCTATTCTAAGAACTCAGGCACTCAGGTATCCACTATGGTATTGGGTCGTGAACAGAAGATGTCAGATGGTAATTTACAACTTTGTGTTTTCTAATTTTTATTTGAAATTAGGCTTATGTCCTAATTAGGCTAATTTTAATTAGCCTAATTAAACAGAGATTTACCATATTTTCCTTCTCATAATCTATTCTAGTAACTCCATTCAGCAGTCACCATCTGGTAACTTGATTGTAAATGAAATTGGATTTATAACCACAGAGACCTGCCTTCATATCTTATTTCCAATTTTGAGTTGAGCCGAGATTAGCTACAAGTTTGGTTTCTGTAGAAGCAATGCTTAGAAAGGCGGCATTGTTCCCACAACTGGCATGATAACCTCTGGAGCGCTTTGGCTGCTGGTGGCATGTCCTGATGTTTTGGATGTGTGTGGAGCAGTAAAATACAGGGCCTTACCTTATACCAGAATTTAATCAAAGCTTCTTGAATCTTTTGACTATTTCTTCCTAAATCTGAATTTCTTCTTAGAAATTTCCATTCCTGGCTTGGCGCCTGTGGCTCAAGTGGCTAAGGCACCAGCCACATATGCCTAAGGTGGCAGGTTCGAATCCAGCCCGGCCTGCCAAACAACAATGACGGCTGCAACCAAAAAAAAAAAAAAATAGCCGGGTGCTGTGGTGGACACCTGTGGTCCCAGCTACTTGGGAGCCTGAGGCAGGAGACTCGCTTGAGCCCAGGAGTTGGAGGTTGCTATCAGCTGTGATGCCATGGCACTCTACCCAGGGTAGAGTGCTTGAGGCTCTGTCTCAAAAAAAAAAAAGAAATTTCCATTCCTTTTCTATAAATTTCCTCATCAATTCAAGGCCACTTAATTAAGGTGATTTGGGTCTCCCTATAGAAAGAAAGTTCTTGCTTTTCAGATTGGAGATTATAAGGATTTATTAGAAAAGAGATTAGGACTTGATGATTCATAATAGCCATTTATTGGCTGTAGCAAACTGGGCTTTATGTATTTCTGGTGGATTAGCCCTTTTCTCCCAGACCTCCCTGCTGTTCCCTGCATTTAAGATCAACTGCAGATGTAGAACTTGGAAACACTGATGTCAGTCTGAGATGAGTCCCTCTATCACAAGGGGTCTGACACCCCATGACCAGCAGCAGCCCTTCACTGCAAGCCTTAGGGTGCAGAGGCTTCCTGTTTGCTGGTTTCCCTGTAGCTTCAGATTTTAGCCTGAACTGTGGCAGGAATTTGCAAGTTCTTCATTTTGTGAGAAGCCTAAAGGAAGTATAATGTCCAAGGACGAATCTTTGAGTAAGTCCTACCAAATAATGGGGGAGGGGTATGGCATTTCACTTCAATAAAAGAACGGATCTAGTTCTTTTCTCTTAAAAGTTAGTATTTTAGGTTACCAGCCAGACCTTGTCTGGGAATGTTATATTTTAAGCCCTAGATAACAGCGTTTTTACAGGGAAATGGAATGGTTCTAAAAATGACTGAGTAAGGATATACGCATGGAAGTAGGAAAACCATTGTGAAATTAATGTTAAACTGATCTAGAGCTAAGTGACTGGGGGAGAAGGGTGAGAGGGATTTTTTTTTTTTTTTTTGAGACAGAGTCTCTCATCTTGTTGCCCTGGGTAGAGTGCTGTGGCATCATAGCTTACAGCAACCTCAAATTCTTGGGCTCAAGCGATCCTCTTGCCTCAACCTCCCGAATAGCTGGGACTATAGGTGCCCACCACAATGCCCGGCTATTTTTAGAGATGGGATCTTGCTCTGGCTCAGGCTGGTCTTGACCTCCAGAGCTCAGGCAATCCACCCCTGTTAGCCTCCCAGAGTGCTGGGATTATAGGCATGGCCTACCATACCTGGCCAGGAATTTTTTTTAGTGTAGACTTTTTTGTATTTCTTTTTTTTTGGCAGTTTTTGGCCAGGGCTGGGTTTGAACCCGCCACCTTTGGTATATGGGGCCAGCACCCTACTCCTTTGAGCCATAGGCACTGCCCCACCTTTTTTGTATTTCTTGTGAATGTATTATCTATTAAAAAAAATATTTAAAAATATAAATAAGGCTGAGCACAGTGGCCCACACCTGTAATGCCAGCACTTTGGGAGGCCAAAGCAGGAGGATTGCTTGAAGCCAAAAGTTTGAGGCCAGCCTGAGCAATATTTATAGCAAGGCCCTGTCTCTACAAAAAAAAAAAAAATTCTTTTTAGGCTAGTCATATGAAGCAGTGCAAGTGAAGAAAAAAACAAAGGACTCTGTAACTGATTGTGATTAATTAGTTGTAAATACCACTGCATTTGGACCACCCCACAAAAAAAATTTCTTCTTGAGACAGAGTCTCACTATGTTGCCCTTGGTAGAGTGCCATGGCGTCACAGCTCACAGCAACCTCCAACTCTTGGGCTTGAGCCAATCTCTTGCCCCAGCCTCCCAAGTAGCTGGAGTCCCAGGTGCCCACCACAGCACCCAGCTATTTTTTGGTTATAGTTGTCATCATTGTTTGGCAGGCCTAGGCTGGGTTCAGGCCTGCCAATTCTAGTGTATGTGGCTGGTGCTCTAGCCGCTGAGCTACAGGTGGCGAGCCACACAAAAAAAATTTTTTGAAAATTAGCTGGACTGGCTCGGCGCCTGTGGCTCAATTGGCTAAGGCGCCAGCCATGTACATCCAAGGTGGCGGGTTCGAATCCCCAGCCCGGTCCCCCCAAACAACAATGATGGCTGCAACCAAAAAAAAAAAAATGTCCGGGCGTTGTGGCGGGTGCCTGTGGTCCCAGCTACTTGGGAGGTGGAGGCAGGAGACTTGCTTGAGCCCAGGAGTTGGAGGTTGCTATGAGCTGTGATGCCATGGCACTCTACCCAGGGGGATAGCTTGAGGCTCCGTCTTAAAAAAAAAGACTGAAGTCACCACTTTATTGGAGATTTAGTTGGGCCTCTAAGGGCTTCTCTGGTCATGATTTTGAAAGCTTTGGTCCTCCCATTTACATAGGGTCTTTACTATAAAATCCTCATGCAGTTTCTAATTTTAGGGTTGTCACAGTGCTTTTTTTTTTTTTTTTTTTGAGACAGAGCCTCAAGCTGTCCCCCTGGGTAGAGTGCCATGGCATCACAGCTCACAGCAACCTCCAACTCCTGGGCTCAACCGAGTCTCCTGCCTCAGCCTCCCAAGTAGCTGGGACTACAGGCACCCACCACAACGCCTGGCCATTTTTTGGTTGCAGCCGTCATTGTTGTTTGGTGGGCCGGGCTGGGGATTCGAACCCGCCACCTTAGGTGTACGTGGCTGGCACCTTAGCCGCTTGAGCCACAGGTGCCAAGCCAAGAGAATGTATTTCTAAATATCTCAAAACCAAATGGTCATCCAGTTTATTCTCAGATTACTCCTTTTTGCCAGATGCCATAGGTTCTGAGCAGTAACCCACGAAGATGAGTGTGGAGTGAAAATATACACGAGGGGCCGGCACCACCAGGACCTCCATGTCAGGGTGCACAGTCTGTGCAGTGCACAGAGAAGCCCTGGGGTTGAGAAGCTGAAATACAGATTACGCTTTGCTCACTAATCTATGCACACGAAGGGACATCCTTTTCTCATTGTTCACACATAGGAGGCTTCTGTTCATAACTCATATAAGGTTTCTATGTAGACTGGTGGTGCCTGTGATATCCACTTCTCCATAAAAAGCCCAGACAACAAATCTGTAAGAGCTATGTGCAGAGCTGTCTGGTTTTCCCAAAGCTTGCTCCTCTGTTTTACATCTTTTACTCCTCATTAATCTAAAAATTAACATATTTATTGATATTCTACTATGATGTGTATATGATTGTACTCTGCATGTGTGTGTATAGATAGAGGAGGGTGACCATAAAGTTCGTGTGCAATTTAAAATAGTGTGCAGTGGGAACTTTATGGCCTGTGTGTGTATGTATAAAATCTCAGAAACCTGGCATATATTTTCTTTTTTACATTTTCTAAAACAAACCTTCAGTATAGGCATGGTTATTTTTATTTTAAAGTAAAGCAAATTGAGATTCAGAGAGTTTGATGTCACTTATATGTAATAAATTCTGGAAAGTTTTTAAGTCTATGAGGCTGAAGACAAAGCTCATTTTCTAATATGAATTTTAATATTTATCATGTAAGTTATAAAAGTACTTCTCCTTGGTGAACTATTTACAATATTTTCTTTAAATTATGTAAACCATGCTACTAAAGCCTCTTAGTAACAACATAAAATAGAAAAAGCAAGTATTAATACCTTAATGGCACAGATAGGAATGCTGAAGTTTAGAAAGGTCAAAGAAATTATCTTTGGCTGTAGTCTCTAACTGGTCAAAGTAGAGTAAGACCACTTTTTACATATAGCCTGCCGCCTCTCATTTGCAGGCAATAACTAATCTTTCCATTACAATAGTTACATGTTTTTCCTAAAAGTATATACCAATGGAATAATAAAATTTGCCCCTTTTCTCTGACTTTTCTTTTTCTTTCTTTCTTTCTTTTTTTTTTTTTTTTTGAGACAGAGTCTCAAGCTGTCACCCTGGGTAGAGTGCTAAGTGCTATAGCGTCACAGCTTACAGCAATCTCCAACTCTTGAGCTTAAGTGATTCTCTTGCCTCAGCCTCCCAAGTAGCTGGGACTACAGACACCTGCCACAATGCCCGGCTATTTTTTTTTCCTTTTTTGGTTGTAGTTGTCATCATTGCTGTTTGGTGGGTCTGGGCTGGATTCAAACCCGTCAGTTCTGGTGTACGTGGCTGGCGCCCTAGCCACTTGAGCTATGGGCGTGAAGCCACTCTGACTTTTTTTACAACTATTTTGAGATATATTCATGTAATTGCTTGCCAGTATTTAATCCTTTTTCATCACTGAATTGTGTGGCTTTGTACAGATGGATACCAAGGATTGCTTAATCATTCATGTGTTGATAAACAATTTGATCATTTCTTATTCTTGGCTTTGCAAGTAAATCTGACATGAGCATTTGCATACAGCCTTCACGTAGCGTTTTGTTCTGTCATTTTTCTTCCATAAATACCCAGGAGTTGAATGGCTGGATCACGGGACATCTGTATACTCAACTTTTAAAGAAATTGCAAAACTGTTTTCTGAGTGATTGTACTATTTTACATTAAAACCAAAAAATTGTGAAAGTTTCAGTTGCTCCACATCCTTACCAATATTTTATTGGTTCAGACATTCTATTAGGTATAGGGGACTCTCAACATAATTTTGATTTGAATTTCCCTTATAACTAACGATATTGAGCATCTTTTCAGCTGGTATATGCAATCATATGTATTATGTGGCACAGTATGGCTCTGAGTTTTTGCTAGTTAAAAAATTGTTTATTTTCTTATTGAATTTTAAGAATTCTTCTATATTCTGGGTAAGGCACTTTATTAGCTATATTTTGCCATATTTTAATTTGGTCTGTGGCTTGTGTTTAATTCTCTTAATAGAAATTCTCAAAAAGTAAAAGTTTTAAATTCAGATGAGGTTAAATTTGTCAATAGTTTTTTTTATCAGTTTTGCCCAACCTAAGGTCAAGAATTATTTCTCCCAAGTTTGCTACTCAAAGTTTTACAGTTTTAGGTTTTACACATTTAGGTGTTTGTTCTATTTTGAGTTAATTATTGTATATTGTGTATAATTATTGTAATTTTTGCATGTGGATATCAAATTGTTCTAGCACTATTAGTTGAAAAGATGGTCCTTTCTCTACAGAATTATCTTTTAATTTTTCTTGACCCCATTTTCAAAATATCTACTTTGCTTTATTTATCTTTGTGTCTATCTTTGTGCCATACTGTCTAATTATGGAAGCTTTATATTAAATCACGGGATCAAGTAGTGTTTGCCTCTGAAGTTTTCTTTGTTTTCTACAATATTTTGGATATTCTAGGTATTTTATATTCCATATCAATTTAAAATCAGTTTTCCATTTTCTACCACAAGAAGAAAAAAATCCTGCTAGGTTTTAACAAGAATTGGTTTTAACCAATAGGTCAAATTTAGGAGAACTGATATTTAAAAAAATATTATCTTTCCATTATGAATATGAAATACTTCTCAATTTAATTAGTACTTCTTTAATTATTCTTAGTTATATTTTATAGTTTTTGTATATAAGTTTTACAGATCTTTCCTTTATCTCTAAATACTTCATAATTTTTATGCTACAGTAAATTGAATTATTTCTTAATTTTAATATATAACCATTCATCCCTAGTATATAAAAATAATAGCAATTTTTGTATATTGATTACATATTGCAAAAATTTGCTAACCTCAATAATTTTAGTAGGGTTTTTTTATAGTTTTTTTTGTTAATTCCATGAGATCATTTTGTTTGTTAGAACTAGTTCACTTCTTCTTATCCAATCGGAAAGCTTATTATGTATTTTCATGCTTTGGCCCAGGTGAGGTTCAAACCTGCTAGCCTCCTTGTATGTGGCTGGTGCCCTACCCACTGAGCTAAGGGCGCAGAGCCAAGAGAGTTAATTTTCATCCTACATTTCTCAATGTGCTTATCAAGAATGGATATGGATCCTGTTTTTCTGAGTCCTTCACATTTAAGAAAATTTGAAACTCTGGTAATAGTTGTATACACATTTAAGATTATTATATCTTCTTTTTGAAGTGACTTCTTTATATTATGAGAAGGTCTCTATTTCTAGCAATATTATTTACTTGGATATCCAATTGTCTAATACTAAAATAACCAATCCAGCTTTCCTTTGATTATTATTAGCAAAGTATATTTCATTTTAGTTTTTAACATATAACCAGTTTTTGTTTTACATTGGCATAACACAGATAGGTTTCACTTTTGACCCAATCTAACGTCGACCTCCTAATTGGTATATCTGGACCATAGACATTTGCCAGTAGTGTGAATACTGGCACAGTTAGATTTAAATCTATTATCTTCCAAGGAGTTTTCTACTTGTCTCAACTGTATTTCATTCAATTTTCTACTCTTTCTGCCTTTTTTGATTAAGGGAGTATTTTCTTATGCTTATATTGTACCTCACTTTTTGGCTTATTAGATGTAACTCTTTATTTTCTTGTTTTACAGGGTGCTTTAATATTTATAGCATATGCCCTTAACTATTACATTGAACTTTCAATTGATACGGCATGATTTTACACACTAAGAACCTAAAAATAGTATATTTTAATTTTTTTCTCTAGCATTTTGATATTATTTTTTCTGTATTTATAATAAATTTCACAATACATTGTTATTTTGGCTTAAACATTGAACCATCTCATAAAAAAAGTTTTAAATAATAAGAAATTATATCCTATAATTACTCTTACAGTTTCCATTTCTGATACTTGTTATTTTCTGTGTAGTTTAATATTCCAGCCTAATATCCTTTTCCTTTTGCCTACATAACTTTGTTTTATATATTTTACAGTGTGAATTTGCTGCTGATGAAGTTTTCCACTTATAAATCTCTCCCTTTTTTTTTTTTTTGAGACAGAGTCTCACTATGTTGCCTTGCGTAAAGTGCTGTGGCATTATTACAGCTCGCAGAAATCTCAAACTCTTGGGCTCAAGTGATCCCTTTGCATCAGTTTCCAAAGTAGCTGGGACTACAGGCACCCACCATTGGGCCCAGGTAGTTTTTTTTTTTTTTTCTTTTCTATTTGTAGTAGAGACAGATCTTGCCATTGCCCAGACTGGTCTCACATTTACCGTAAATCTTAAAAAGCATTTATTTTCCCTTATTTTTTGAAAGATACTTTCACTAGGTATAGAACTCTAAACTGATGTGTAATTTTCTCTTTCAGTGTTTTAATAATGTTACATTGTTTTCTCACTTGCATTGTTTTAATCAGGAATCTGTTCAAGATATTCTGTTCATCACTAGTTTTAATGATTTCAGAATGGTGTATCTTACTGTGCTTCACGTCAGGTTTATTTGCTTGAAGTCTGTTGAAATTTGTGACTTGTGCATTTATAGTTGTCACCAAAATCAAAAAATTCCAGCCATTGTTGCTGATACTAATTTCACTGACCATTCCTTTCAAAAACTCTTACTACATATAGACTACCTTGTCTGAAATTGTCCCACATCGTAATTACATGTTAATTTTTTCAGTGGTTCTGTTTCTCATTTGGCTTCATTTCCATTGTGATGTCATTAACTAACATTTTCCCACCACTTTTACTTTGCTGTTCACCACATCCAGGGTAATTCTTCTTCTTTTTTTTTTTTTTTTTTTGAGACAGAGCCTCAAGCTATCCTCCTGGGTAGAGTGCCATGGCATCACAGCTCATAGCAACCTCCAACTCCTGGGCTCAAGCAAGTCTCCTGCCTCTGCCTCCAAAGTAGCTGGGACCACAGGCGCCCGCCACAATGCCCGGCCATTTTTTGGTTGCAGCCATCATTGTTGTTTTGGCGGGCCCGGGCTGGGGATTTGAACCTGCCACCTTAGGTGTACATGGCTGGCGCCTTAGCCGATTGAGCCACAGGCGCAGAGCCAGTCCAGGGTAATTCTTATCTCAAGTATTGTGGTTTTCATCAGTAGAAATTCTATTAGGATCCTTCTGTTCTCTGTGTATCTCCTTAACTGTATGAGTATACGCAACACAGTTATCATAAGTTTTAATGTCCACTTTGTGCAAATTCTAACATTTGTGTCACTGTGATTGTTCTGAAGAGTTAATTTTTCTTCTCATGATGGGACATATTTTCATAATCCTTTACATTAAGAATTAATGAATAATGTTATATTAATTAAGAATTAATGTTAATTTTTATTCAGCATAATTGCATTGGAAAATTTAGTTTGTTGTTTCCTGGAAGTTTGTGTGTGTAGGTATATGTATTTTTTCCATTTTAATCATTCCTTTAATATTCATATTTAGGACTAGAGCCACTTTTAGTCTAGTCTTATTTTTTCCTTGATATAGATGTAAGATCCTCTGCACACTTTATCCAACATCCAGTACTTTATCATGTTTCTGGCTGGTGGAACTGTTAGTATTCTTGAGTTAGGATTGGCAATATTTCCTCCAACCTTTATATATGTAATTTTTTCTTAATCCAACTTTGAGTGATTTCCTCCTGTGAATGGGCTGGTCAGTGCTTTGGGGAACACTTGAGGTGATGTTTTACAGATCTACACAGAGTTCCTACCTCTGTGCAGTTCTTTGCTCTGTCTCATTCTTTCTCATGAGCTAAGGCTGCCTTGGAAGTTCCTGGATTCTCAGCTCTGGGATATATCTGTCCCTGGGTTGGACATGGCCAGAAACTGCCTCTAGACCAGTGGTTCTCAACCTATGGGTCACGACCCATTTGGGGGTCTCTTGCATATCAGATATTTACATTACGATTCATAACAGTAGCAAAACTACAGTTATGAAGTAGCAGTGAAAATAATGTTGTGGTTGGGGGTCACAACAACATGAGGAACTATATTAAAGGGTCATGGCATTAAGAAGGTTGAGAATCACTGCTCTACCAGGCGTCCTCAAACTATGTCCTGCAGGCCACAAGCAGCCCGCCAAGGACATTTATCCAGCCCGCTGGGTGTTTTTTCTGCCGCTGCCTGTCCTGCTTAGCAGCCAACTCATCCCAGGGCCCACAGTCTGGCCCTCCAACAGTCTGAGGGACAGTGAACCAGCCCCCTGTTTAAAAAGTTTGAGGACCCCTGCATCTAGACATTAAACTGTGACAATTATAAGACTCGTTTTATTTGTGTTTTGTATCTCACAAATCATTGTTCTTTATCTTCTGCCCAATGATTGAATTGTAGTATGTTCATATTGTTGTTTTACACAGAAATATAAATGCATGTCTCTTACTCCACCTCTGTTTGAAATAGATTTTACCTATATTACTATTTTTTTATTCATTCATTGAGGCTTAAGGTAGAATCTTCTCCTCTCTCTCCAATTATATTGTAAAGAACCTCTTTCTTTATTAAATTCTTTTCTGCTTAAATTAGGTAGAGTGATTTGTATTAACTACAGAGGAATACTGAATGGTACAGATCTTATTTAAAGAGAACATGTACATTTTTCTGTAAAACCAAAAGTGCTTCCCATTACACTAATGCACACACACCCCTCTCGCTCATACTCTTTTATGTAAAAGTCTTTGTATTAGTATGCTGGGGCTGCTGTAATGAGACACCACGGTCTGGATGACTTAAACAACAGAAATTTATTTCTCAAAGTTCTGGTAAAGTGTTGACTTAATTAGGAGTTTGCTATGATTGATGATCTTTCTTTCTGGCTGCAGGTGACCATCTTCTTGTTTCAGCTTCACATGATTTATCCCCTCTGTGTGTGTACATCTCAGCGGTCTCTCTTCCCTTTCTTGTAAAAATACCCATAGTATTGAATTAAACCTCTACACTATGGCTTCATATAACCTTAATTACCTTTTAAAGACCCTATCTTCAAATATAGTCACATTAAGAGCTAAGGACTCAGCTTACAAACTTTTCTGGGGGGTGGGACACAATTCAATCCATAAAAATCTTACTACTAAGTTTTGGTTATGTGCCTCCAACTATTTTTCATTAATAATTAGTTGACTAACTCATATACACTGAAAATTTTAAATATATTTATACAAAATAATTTTTCAGCATTATAGCTATGTATATTTCTCTATCCTTATATTAACAAATGTCTTCAAAAAATAGCTCCATATTTTAACCAAAGAAGTGATACAGAACTTTGCAATTAACAGATAAGAATTTTATTTCAGGCATCACCTTTTAAAAGCAGAAGCTCTGAAACCAGAAAGATGCTTTGATCTTGGACCTACCATTTAGTAGCTCCGTGTTTTGTTCAAGTTGCTTTAACTCATTCACCCTTTTTAATCCTCAAATGTAAAACAGAAGGGGATCTTGTAAAAATTAATTGAGCTAGTAAATGTAAACCACTCTATTAAGTATGCCTGGAACATAGTTAATTCCCGACACATTTGTTGCTTTTACTGTAACTTCTACTCTTCTTAATGGTAACTATACAAGCTGGATTGGCTGTTGCTAGGTCAGCATCAGCATTTTTAGTGCTGACTAAGGCTGGGAACTGTGTGTAAAAGAATTTACTTTGTTGTATGGTCCCGAGTTACTCTTGACTAAGGAGAAATAACTTGAGATTGAAAAATAGATAAAGGCCAGAAAGAGTAGGTTTATTCAGCAGGGTGTGGTTGGGGGGGTAGACAGTCATGACAATGTTTCATATCTTCCCTTGAGCTTGAACTTTGTGGTCCCACCTCTGAGATGTGGACTTTCCATTTGTAACAGTCGTTGAAGTTAAAGAGGTTAGTGAGTGTCCTATTTTCTAGCCGTAGTCATCTGACTTTCACCTTCAGTTTATGCCTTTCCACAATCATTAAGTCTTAGCTATTATGTTAAACCCCCTTTTTTACGTTATATGGAGAATATCTGTTTTCGCAAAGGAAATTAAATTAAGAAATGAGCAGGGGGTTGTAAGGGATACCAAATGAGATAACATCCATCCCTAAAGACCCTTAGAAGAATGCTTGGCACATAGAACATGCTCCATGTTCTGACCATTAGGACCTATAGCTGGAGTTCCCCAGATGCAGCAGGAGGGGAGTTCCAGCAAGAGAGTGTCTGAAGCACTTCAAAGATGAAGCCAGTTAGAATTCCAAAGAAAGAAGTTTAATTCCAACTGAATTAAAAAGAAGGAAAAATAGAAGAAAAGGAGGAAGGGAGAGAGAGAGACGGAAAGAGGGAGCAAGGAAGAAAGATCCACTAAGAGCAAGGGTGATGAATGTGAAGCATCTATTCCATATAAAGTGCTGCAGGAGTCCTCATGATGGATAACAAGAGAAAGAGTTGTAAGTCTGTTTGCCACAACAAGGGGATGTGATTATGGAATTTACATGGAGGTTTAAGGTCTGAGAGTAGTTTCTACATGTTAAGCAACAGGATTCATCTGTCAGTATTTTTTAGAAACAACCCAAATAGTTTTCTTAGTGCCTAGAAATGTTCAAGGTCCCAGCTGGCTGGAGGGTCCAGCCTACAGAGGAAACACATACCTGGCCTGGTCATGGGACAACTAAACTATTCTGTGCTTCTCGGTCAGAACACAAAAGAAAGTAGAAGGAACAGGGGGACCATATGCTCAGTTAAGTGTTAATTCCTTCTTATTCTATATATTTCGTGAGTATAGAAGTAAACCTTGGAAGTACATCATATTAAGTACATACTAAATTCCATAGTTCTTCTTTGAGGGTAATTACTATTATTATTTCCATTTAGCAAATTGAATATCTGAGTTTCTGTAAATAATTTGCTCAGTAGTCCATAGGAAAAAAAAATAGGTCTAGGATTTAAACCCAGATCTGGATCAAATGGTGGGTCAACTTTAGTTCCTTGAGTATTCACCAAACTTCTTTCCAGATGACCAAAAATCATTTTACAACAAAGACATTTGCACTAGAATGTTTATTGTATCCCTGTTTATTGCAGTACTTAATTGCCAGATCATGGAAGCAACCCAAATGCCCATCGACCCATGAATGGAATAACAAATTGTGGCCTATGTACACAATGGAATACTATGCAGCCATAAAAAAGATGGAGGGTTCACATCTTTTATGTTTACCTGGATGGAGCTGAAACATATTCTTCTTAGTAAAGTATCACAAGAATAGGGGGGGGAAAGTATCCAATGTATTCAGTACTACTATGAAGTCAGTATTTAATCACCTACACATTCATAGGAATAGGAAAAAGTGAGTATAGTCCAGAAAGAAGGAGGGAAGAGGGGAGTGGAAGGGGGAGGCCAGGAGGAGGGACGGCATTTGGGGGAACCCAACCTAATGTACATAATACAATGAAACATTTGTGAACTATTAAGAATAGAGTATGAATGTTTTTACCATAACAAATAAGTAAGCAAGGAGATGGTTATGTTAATCAGTTAGATATAAGCATTCCATGGTGTATATTAAATCAGCACATTGTACCCCATAAGTTAATGTACACAGTTATGATTTATTAAAGAACTAAAAAAAAAACCCGTAAACCTAAATCTGGATAACCTTATGCCCCATATATTTTTCACATATCTATTTTGCCAGTACAGATAAAACTGAATAAAAAATCATGAGTCACAGAATATGGTATCTACTTCCGATGTCATTTACATGTCAGCTTCTAATACTGATATCAGAATTTTGTCTTCAGTAGGTTCTTGGTCTTGGTGATTCGAAGAATGAATCTGTGGACCACAGATCAATGGTAAGACAGGATTTATTTACAGAAAAGAATACAAAACACCAAAGCTACCAAGTCAGGAGAGAAAATCAATCTCTCTGTCTATCTGTCTCACTGACCTGGGGCTCTTTGTCTAGGGGTATATATAGCCACATGGTGCCCTGTAGTTACATTTAGTGTGTCTGGCACCCTCCGTAGTGACATTCAGCGTGTCTGGGACTCTCCGTAGTTACATCTAGCATGTCTAGAACCACTGTAGTTACATTTAGCATGTCTGGGACCCTCTGTAGTTACACTTAGCATGTCTGGGACACTGTAGTTACATTCACCATGTCTGGGACCCTCTGTAGTTACATTTAGCATGTCTGGGACCCTCTGTAGTTTCATTTAGCAAGTCTGGAACCCTCTGTAGTTACATTTAGTGTGTCTGGGACCCTCTGTAGTTACATTTAGCCTGTCTGGGACCCTCTGTAGTTACATTTAGCCTGTCTGGGACCCTCTGTAGTTACATTTAGCGTGTCTGGGACTGCCTGTCTGGGTCATGAACCAATGGCTACAATCCCTTTCATTCCCAGGCCTAGGAAACTTACATGAAATTGACCAGGTTTAGGAAATTGGGGGGTTCCCGGTTCAGTCCTAAGTGCAAGGAGAGGGAAACCTAAGGTGCTGGCGTCTCCCAGCAGTTGTCTGGCCCCTCCAGTTACTGGAGCCTTCTGTAGGGCCCTCCTGCCTACCTTCCAGCCGCTGGTTCCTCTGCTCACTGACTGTCCACCCACCCTCCACCGAGCTGGCTGGGCGCCACCTGTCCTGTATCAATACCGCTTAAGAAACAACATGGGAAAAAAAAAAAATCAAGTCACCAGCTAGATTTTCCCTCACATAAAATAAAGTTTCAATGAGTCAGGAGAAAAAGAAAAGACTTAAATTCTTATATTGGTAACAGTTGATTCACAAAAGACTGATACAACAAACATTATGATGTGAAGATAATGTCCATATTTATTCTGGCTTTGATATTTTGTACGTGTGTGGGAGATTTACCCACCTTGAACACCATTTTAGTTAAGGTAATGAAAGGTGCTGCAATAGTTAAACTCTAAAATATCACAGAGAATAAACAAAAATGTGCTTATTTTTCAGATATGTAAGTCCAAAAGGTGGTTTTGCTAAGTGGGCAGTCCCTTTTCAAGACGTGATTCAGAGACCCCAACTTTTTGCACTTCCTGCTCTTTTCACATTCAAAAGTGAATTCCGGTGTTACCTTGCTCCTCTGAATAAAGCCTACAGGACGTGGAAAGCCAAGAGACTCAGTGTGGGAGGGATTTATGGGTCTAGCCAGGGTGTGGAGGGCATTATTTCTCTTCCATAGCTGTGAGTCAGCCACCTGGTTATACCTACCTGCTGAGGACACTGGAAAATGCAGTCCAGGTATGTGTACAGAAAAGAGGAAACTGCATTAATAAAAAGAAGACTTGTAAACAGTGAATGGCATCATTTTACTGGAACCAAAAATGCTCTAAATCCAGACATTTTTCAAAGACAACTTAAATAATAGTTATGCATAGCTAAGTTTTGTTCCTGCATTGTCAATGAGAATAAAGATGAAACAATGGTAACGTTTATTGAATGTTCAGAGGCATGTTTTCAGAACCAGTGTTTCTTCTTATACTAATGAGCTAAAATATTAATTATATTAATTAAAAATGCCAGGTATCAGGCCATTTTTAAATACCATTATGACTTTTAATACCATTTAATCCTCTCACTTAACTCATGAGGTATTTTTTTGTTTGTTTGTTTGTTTGTTTTATTGTTGAGGAATCCATGAGGCTACAATGAGCCAGGTTATATGGGTTGGGTTTGCTGGGTGAAGTCCTGCTATTAATAATGTCCCACCCCTAAGAGGTGTGTCACACACCATGGTACGCTGGTCCCTTCATCTTTCCATCTACCCCAGCCCCATTACTCCTCCCCCCACCTTGTTCTAGCATCAATTGTCCTCATATCAGAACTGAGTACATTGGATTCTTGCTTCTCCATTCCTGTGATGTTTTACTAAGAAGAATGTATTTCAACTCCATCCAAATTAATACAAAAGACATAAAGTCATCATCCTTTTTAGTGGCTATATAGTATTCCATGGTATACATATACCATAGTTTCTTAATCCATTTCTGGATTGATGGACATTTAGGTTGTTTCCATAGTTTGGCAATTATAAATTGAGCTGCAATAAACAGTCTAGTGTAAATGTCCTTTTGATAATTTTTTTTTTCTTCTGGGTATATGCCTAGTAATGGGATTGCAGAATCAAACGGGAGGTCTTGTTTGAGTTATTTGAGGATTCTCCATACTTCTTTCCAAAAGGGTTGTGTTAGTTTGCAGTCCAACCAGCAGTGTAAAAGTGTTCCCTTCTCTCCACACCCACGCCTGCATCTGCAGCTTTGAGACTTTGTGATGCGAGCCATACTCACTGGGGTTAGGTGATATTTCAGGGTGGTTTTGATCTGCCTTTTTCTAATAAGTAGGGATGATGAGCATGAGGTATTTTTTAATGAATTCCATGCTCATTCAAAAAATTGAGACATGAATGATGTTATTAGTTCAAACTATACAGCAATATACAGATTTAAATCCAGGTTTTCTGACTCTAGTATTATGATCTCAACCATCATGCTGTAGATACTTCCCTTTTATGGTCTAGGATTTTAAAATAATTTAAGTATTTTGCTTAATGTAATCTTTTCAAATATCACAGCTAATAAAATCACTACAGTTTATTTCAGCAGCAAATATTGAAAACAAGAAGCCATGTGTATTTTTAAACTAAAAGGTCAAAGAAGCACAACTTAGAGCTATTCCGAGTGTGATCTCAGTTTCCTATTTTTCCATGTGTGTGTAATTGAAAAATATTCTTGAAAAAAATGGAATTCTTGCATACGACCATACTGTTTCTTTAGCAGGAAACTAGTGCTTTTAACAAAATCACTCAGCAAAATGTTGAGAGTGAGGGTATGAAAGGGAGAGGAAGTGGAACACACACCTGATGGAAAATTGTTTTTTGTTATCGTCTGGAAAGTTAAGAGTTGTTGGCCTAAGACTGCTCTCTCCTCCTTGCCACAGCCGTCAACCAAACGACTCATGTTCATTTGGCTGGGCCCTTCCTAGCCAGCCGTCTGCTGACTGAATATTCTCAGGTGTTGTTTTCACTTTTCAATAACCTCAGGAGACCACGGCTTGTTGGTTAACATTTGTACAGTGTCCTCTGATGTTTTTACTATGGCACACTATTTGACCTCTTCCTGAGAACCTGAGAGATGTCGGTGCACTTTGCAAAAGAAATTGCATTTGTTTTGAATTATCTCTTGTGTGTAGACATATGAGGTTAAATAATGTCAATCTGAGTTAGATAAAATTTTACTATTTCTGGATAAATTTAATTGACTGTGATCCTTTTATTTTCTCTTCAAATTAACACTGTCTCTTTGACATTTTGCCTAATAAAACTTATAAACAGGAGTCAACCCGTGGGTTAACACATTTTTTGTCTTTGAAAATATCACTTTACTTACATTAATATAGCATGGGGATTAACTGGGATTAATAGCTTACATAAGCATTTTCCTTTTTCTCTTTGATTGATACATAATAATTTACATATTTATGGGGTACACGTGAGTGTTTGTTGCATGTGAAGAATGTGTAACGATCAAGTCAGGGTAGTGCAGTGTCTGTCATCCTGAGTGTTTATAGTTTTTATAGTTGGTTTTTATATGTTGGCATCATTTCATCATTTCCAGTTCTGTCTTCTGGCTCTATAAAATATACACAATATTGTTGTTATGTATAGCCGCCCCAGTCTATCAAACATTGGAACTTATTTTCTTTACCTTACTGTGTGTTTGGACCCATAACCAAACTCTTCATTTCCCTTCCCCTCAAGCCACCTGTCACTGTTTTTGATACCCTTCTATAATCTATGCCCATGAGATCAAGATTTTTAGCTCTCACATGTGAGTGAGAATATGTGGTGTTTGTCTTTCTGTTTCTGGCTTCTTTCACGTAACACAATGCCCTTTAATTCCACTCCGGTTACTGGAAATAACAATTTCAGTTTTTGTCTGGCCAAATAGTGTTCCGTTGTGTGTATATACTAAATTTTCTCTATCCATTCATCTGTTGATTGAAACTTAGGTTGATTCCATATAGTGAATAGTGCTTCAAAAATCATGTGAGTGCAGGTATCACCTTGATATATTGATTTTATTTGTCCTTTGGAGAGACAGCAGCAGTAGTGGGATGGCTGGAGCATATGAGGTGCTATTTTTAGTTTTCTGTGACTTCTTCATGTTTTCCATAGTAGTTGTACTACTTTAAATTTCCACAGAGTATAAGAGTTCCCTTTACTCATGCTCACCAACATCGATTGTTTTTGTCTTTTGTAATAATGGCCATTCTAACTGTGTGGGATGAGACATCATTGTGGGTTTTTTTTTTTGTTTGTTTTTTTCTGAGACAGTCTCAAGCTGTCACCCTGGGTACAGTGCTATGGCTTTATAGCTCATAGCAACCTCAAACTCCCGGGCTTAAGTGATTCTCTTGCCTCAGCCTCCCAAGTAGCTGAGACTACAGGCGCCCACCACAATGCCCGGTTATGTTTTGGTTGTAGTTGTCCTTGTTGTTTGGAGGCCCAGGTTGGATTTGAACCTGCCAGCTCTGGTGTATGTGGCTGGCGCCCTAACCACTGAGCAACAGAGGCTGAGCCCATTGTTGTGGTTTTGATTTGCATTTCCCTGATGTCTTGTGATGTTGAGCCTGTACCTCTTGGCCATATGTGTGTCTCCTTTTAAGAAATGCCTATTCATATCTTTTACCCATTTTTAGATGGGATTATTTGTTTTTTACTGTTGAGTTATGTGAGTTCCTTGTATACTCTAGATATTGATCTCATTTGTCTTATGTTTTTCTTGCCTGCCATTTGAAGTCTTAGCCTAGACCAGTGCCTTGAGGAACAGTCTATATGTTTTCTCTGAGTACTTTTATTATTTTCAGTCTTACATTTAAGTATTTAATCAACCTTAGAGTTGCCTTTGTGTAGGGGATGCATATACATTCCATACACAAATGCAGGGATCTTGTTTCTTTTTCTTTTTTGTTACATACGGTTATCCAGTTTTTCCAGCACTGTTTATTGAATAGGATTTCTTTTTCCAAGCATATGTTCTTGGCAGTTTTATCAAAAGTCAGTTGGCTATAATATGTGCATTTGTTTCTACTTTGATCTTCTCCTCTAAATGTTGATTTTTATACCAATACCATGGTGTTTGGGTTACTATATGCTTATGTTTTGTTTTGTTTTTTTAAGTTTTTTTTATTAAATCATAGCTGTGTACATTAATACAATCACAGGGTACAGTGTGGTATTTTCATATACATTTTTAAATACTCTCATCAAACTGGTTAATGTAGCCTTCATGTCATTTTCTTAGTTTTTGAGTTAAGACATTCATACTCTGCTTTTAGAAAGATTCACTTGTACCCCTGTAGGATAAACCATAGAGGTGACCCCTCCAATCACCCTCCGTCCAACCACCCACCCTCCTTCTCTCCCCTCTCTCTCCCCCCATCCATATTCTAAGGCTGTAATTTAGGTTACAACATTCCTGTGAAAGCTATAAATTAGTTTCAAAATAGGGCTTACTGTGTACATTGGATACTTTTTCTTCCATTCTTGAGATACTTTGCTAAGAAGAACATTTTCCAGTCCATTCATGTAAACATGAAGGAGGTAAAGTCTCCATCTTTCTTTAGGGCTGCAGAATATTCTATGGTATACATATATCACAACTTATTAATCCATTCATGGGTTGATGGGCACTTGGGCTTATGTTTTAAGGTAAGGTAGTGACATACCTCCAGCTTTGTTCTTGTTGATTAGGATTGTTTTGGCCATTCAAGCTATTTTTGGTTCCATACTAATGATAGGATTTTTTTTTTCTATTTCAGTGAAATACAGTATTGGTATTTTGATAGGTATTACATTAAAAATCTAGATTGTTTGGGGCAGTATAGTCATTCTAACAATATTATTTTGTTCTACAAATAAGAATTGATTGTCTTTCCATTTTTTATGAACTTTGAAGTGTCTTTCATCAGTGTTTTGTAGTTGTCCTTTCACCTTTCACCTCCTCGTCCTTTCAAAGGGGATCTTTCATGTCCTTGGTTAAATTTATAACTAGCATTATTTTTAGTAAATGGGAGTGCCTTCTGGATTTCTTCACCAACTATATCATTACTAACAGATAGAAATGTTTCTAGTTTTCGTATGTTGGTTTTGTATCCTACAATTTACTGAATTTATCAAATCTAAGAGTTTTTTGTTGGAGTGTTTTGATTTTTCTTAAACATAAGATCATATCATCAACAAATAAAAGCAATTTGTCAACCTCTTTTCATATTTGGATATCTTTCATTTCTTTCTGTTGATTGATTTTGCTGATCAGCATTGGGAATGGGAGTGGAAAAAATGGGTATTTTTGTCTTGTTTCACTTTCCAAAGAAAACGCTTCCAGCTTTTGCCCATGCAGCATGATGTTACCTGTGGATTGGTCATATCTATCCTTTATCATCTTGAGGTATACACCTCTAAGCCTAGTTTGTGGATTCCTCCTACTGTGAAGGAATGTTGAATTCCAACATATTTCACCAAATCTTTTTCTGCATCTGTTGAGATGTTCATCTGTATTCTGTTGATGTAATATACCACCTTTATTGATCAGTGTATGTTGAAACATTCCAGCATTTCTGGTATAAATCTGAGTGAATCTCAATGTATTGCCTTTGTGATATGTGCTGGATTTGTTGTCTAGTACCTGAGTCATCAAGGATATGAGATAAAGTTGTCTTTTTTATTGTTGTGTCCTTGTCTGGTTTTGGTATTGGGGGATCCTGGTCTCCAAGAAAGAGTCAGGAAGAATTCCCTCTTCTTCAATTTTTTAAAAATAGCTTGAGGAGGATTTGCACTGGTTCTTCTTTGTATGTTTGTAAATTCACTATAAATTCACCCAGTTCTGGAATTTGTTTGGGAGACATATTATTATTGATTCAATCTTGCTATGTGTCGTGGATATGTCCAGGATTTCTTTTTTTCTTTTTCTTTCAATCTTAGTAGGTTGTATGTTTCAAAGAATTTATCCATTCCCCCTAAGTTTTCCAGTTTGTCAACTTATGTTTTTTCACAACAATCTCTGATGATCTTTTGCTTTCCTATGCATCAATTGTAATGTTTCCTTTTTTAATTCTGATTTTATTTATTTGGGTTTTCTCATTCCTCAGTTAGTCAAACTAGTGGATTATTAATATTTTTTCTTGTTTCAAAGAGCTAGTTTTTCATTTAATTGTTCCCTTGCATGTTTTTTTGTTCCCGTTCCATTTAGTTTTGCTCTGACAGCAGTCACTTCTTTTCTTCTGCTGATTTTGGAGTTTGATTTTCTACTTCCTTTAGGTCCATTGCTAAATTTTTTTATTTAAAATATTTCTGGTTTATTTCTATAAACTCCTCTCTTGGGACTGCCTTTACTTTTTCATAGGTTATGGTATGTTGTGTTTTCATTTTGTATTTGTTTCAGGTAATTTAAAAAAAATTTCCATTGTAATTTACTCCATGACCCAATGGTCATTCAAGAAAATTCTGATTAATTTCCATATATTGGAATAACTCCCACAGTTCCTTGTGGTGTCAACTTTCATTTCTATTTCTCTGTGTTTTGAAAAGATACTTGACATGATTTCAATTTTTTTAATTTCTTAGACTTGTTTTGTGGTCTAACATATGATCTATACTGGAGCATAATCCCTATTTGATTAACATAATATTTATTCTTTATCTGTTGAATAGAATGTTCTCTTAATGTTGGTCAGTACATTTTATCCCAAATCTTTCTTAAATCCAGTGTTTCTTTTTAATTGTCTGTCAAAATAATCTGTGTAATGCTGGGGGGGAAGTGTTAATCTATTATTATATTTTCCTTTTTAAATAAAATTTTTAATTGAATGTCTAAATCTGTTTAATGCTGATGGGGATGTTGATATCTTCTCTCATTATTATATTGGCTCCTACCTCTTTCTTCATATCTAATATTCTTTGTTCTATGAATCTGGATGGTACAGTATTGGGCATATATATCTTTAGAATTGCTATATGACACAAAAAAAGGAAACTAATCCATGTTCATGGATTGCAAAAATTAATATTATTAAATTCACCATATTAATCAAAGCATAAATTTACTCATAAATTTAATGTAATTCATTTCAAAATATCAACATCTTTCTTCACAGTATTATCAAAAAAAAATTATAAAATTTATATGGAACCACTAAAGTGAATAGACAAAGAAACCAGAACAAAAATAACAAAGCTGACAGCATCACACTATCTGATTTCAAAATACTTTACAAGGCATTAGTATCCTCCCCTGCACAGTGTTGGTATAAAAATAGACAATGTACAGAATAGAGAAGCCAGAAATAAAGTCACATTTTTCCATCCAACTTATCTACAACAAAGCTGAGGATTAGCATTGGAAAAGAACATCCTTTTCAATAAATGGTGCTGGAAAAACTGGATATCCAGATGCAGAAAAATGAAACTATACTCCTATCTCTCACCCAATACAATAATCAACTCAAAATAATTAAAGATTTAAACATAAGATCTGAATCTATAAAAATGCTAGGAGGAAACGTAGAGAAAAAGCTCTTGGTTATTTACTTAGACAAATAATTTATCACTAAGACCTTAAAAGCATAGACATTGATAATAAAAAATAGACAAATGTGACTTATTCAAACTAAAAAGCTCTTCACAATAAATCAAATAGTCAGGAGCGATAAGATAACTTGTTTAATGATAGAAAATATTTGTAAACAATTCATCTGATAGTGAACTAATGTGTAGAATATACAAAGAACTCAATCAACTCAACAATTCTAAAAAATCCTATTGAAAAATGGGCAAAGGGAATGAATGTAAATTTCTCCAAAAAAGACATAGAAATGACCAAGAGATATATTTTAAAAATCCTCAACATACCTAATTATCAGGAAAAAAAAATGCAAGTTAAAGCCACAGTATGATATCATCTTAAATCAAGTCAGAATGACTGTTACTAAAAAGACAAAAAATTAAGAGAGGTTGAGGAGAATTTGGAAAGAAGAGAACTCTTATACATTATTGACAGCAATGTAAACTAGTATTACAACTACAGGAAAATATTCTGAAGATGCTTCCAAAAAACGAAAAACAGAATTATCGTTTGATCTTGCAATCTCATTATTTTCTATCTACACAAAGGAAAAGAAATCAACATATCAAAGGCATACCTACACTCACATATTCATAGTAGCACTAATTCATAATAGCAGAGATTTGGTGTCAACTTAAGGGTCCATCAATAGATGAATGGATAAGGATAATGTGGCATATAGACATTATGGAATACTACTAATCTCTAAATCAGATAAGCACAAAAGACAAATAGCACACATTCTCCTATATGTGAAAGCTAAAAAATTGAAGGACATAGATGTAGAAAGTGGAAAGGTAGAAAGCAGACACTGGGAAGGGTAAGCGAAGGAAGAAAGAACACGTGGGTTTCAGGGTAGAAACGTGTAATCAGAGGGAGGGAATAAATCTGATGATTGGTAGCAGATTAGGATGACTATACTTAACAGAAGTATGTTGTACTCACAAACACCCCAAATAGTCGAACTTGATCACTAAGCATTATACACAGGAAACAATTTTTTATTTTTTATTTACCCCATAAATTTGCACAGATATAAAAAATGTGAAAAATTACAAATCAGGAGAAAACTTATATTATATGACTGTCATAATGAAAAATATAATTTTAGGTTGATCCCAGTGTCTCATGCCTGCAAATCCCAGAACTTTGGAGGGCTGAAGTGGGAAGCTTGCTTAAGGTCAGGAGTTAAATCTTTTTTTTTTTTTGGAGACAGAGTCTCAAGCTGTTACCCTGGGTAGAGGGCCATGGCATCACAGCTCATAGCAACCTCAAACTCTTGGGCTTAAATGATTCTCTTGCCTCAGCCTCCCAAGTGGCTGTGGCTACAGGTGCCTTCACAATTCCTGGCTATTTTTTTTGTCGCAGTTGTCATTGCTGTTTTAGCTGACTCAGGCCAGGTTCGAACCCTCCAGCCTCAGTATATACAGCCAGCAAACGTATCTCTTTGGCAAAGGTCTCACTGAGCTACAGTCACCACCCCCAGGAGTTCAGTCTTTACGAAAAGATCCAATCTTTATCCAAAAAGTAAACATTTACTCAGGCATGTTGGCATGTACCTATAGTCTTAGTTACTTGGGGGGGGTGGGGCAGGAGGATTGCTTACCTCAGGAGTCTGAGGTTATAGTGAACTATGATCATGCCAGCACTCTAGCCTGGGTGACAGTGTGAAACTCTGTCTCTAAAAACAAAAATTAAATTAAATTAAATGAAGTTTTTGAATTTGAAAGTGAACATTTTCTTAAATTCCCTTGCAAAATAGCATAATAAAATAGCTCAAACACTATTCCATCTACTTATCATCAGCAAGATAACCACTTAAAATAATTATCAAAATCTAACACCTTGCTTTACCACGTGCATGCAGTTGTAAATATTTTATTTACTATAAAAAATGTTGAAGACCTTGATTTCAGTAGGAATGGGAATAAATGTTCTTTAATTATCCTCTATGTATAATTGTTTAAATGACAAATTCACAGTAGGCATTTACTCAGATCTTGAAAGAATTTAAGTACTTAACAAGATTACATAATTCAAAATGGCTACAGCAAGTCTTTAAAAAGGTATTACTAGATAAAAAGAAATTAGGCTAAGAGACAACAGGAGCAATAGTTCTTGAATTAAGTGGAGTTTGAAACATGAACCAAGCACTGTTAGAACCATGAATGGAGACTATGAATTGAAATGTTTCAGAATCTGCAACCTTCCACCAAGCATCTTGAATCAAGAGCTGTGTTCGGTGATCTGTCCTTTCACTGAGGGAGGTTTACACACACTTCTCTCATGACAAGTCTGGTTGATTTAGGCAGGGGAACAGTGTTAACTGTTCTTGAGATGTGAGATCATTGTTGCCAGTATCTTTGTATGATGACAACTACGACAACATGACTCTTCTTATTTTGGTTTAAAAAAAACTTTAACCAGTAATGTAAGACTGCAAACCAGTAAGTAACTTTAGTGTTTGCTTCAGAAAACTCCTTGAGATCGATTTATCAGCAACAAAAATCTTGTGAATTTGGCAAATGTCTCATTTATTGAATACAGTGGAACTTCTGTAAGTTGACCACCCATAGGACCATAACAATCTGATTAACAAACAGAGGTCGTGAACATAAGGAACTTCCATTGAGTATATGCGGTGCCTGTCTGGTCCCTGAAAATTAGGTCAACTTAAGGTGATCCATGTACGGAGATGGTTAACTATGGAGTTCCTACTATGGTTTATCAACGTTTGCTTCAAATCCTCACTTCTCTGTGTAAACCAGTCCTCAATGATTATGTCACTAATTTTGCCGAATCCCCACCACTCCAAACAAACAAACAAAATAAGAGATCCGCCAAACAAACAAAACAAAAAACACAACCTAAGACCCTATGAATCCTCACATCTGGCTTCCCTCCCTTGTAAGACCCCCCCCCAAGACAGTGTTTCCCCTTCCTGAAATGACTGCTACTTAGTTTAGCTCTGTTTGATTTGGGGTATTCAACAGCCTCAGAATAAACTTTTGATATAAGAAATTAATCAGGTTGCCTAAAAAAAAAAAAAAAAAAGAGTTTGAAGATTTTATGGAATTTACAAAAAAAATTGACAATTTTTTCATGCCTGTTTGTTAATGTATATTCAACATGGCAGAATTGGTTGGTCTGAGACCGGTTTTTATCAGAATAGGGCCCAGAGTGATGAGTGTATTCGGGAAAAACCCCTAGCTACTCATTTACCTCTAACTGTTGCAGACCAAAGATATTCATGAAAAGTTCAGGATAAATTGAAAGTAACCAAATAGCTTAAGTTATTTTGCAAAAGCAATGCAAATCATATAAGTAAGGGCATCATAAATCATACCTACTCTTATGGAAATGTGTTAGAGATACATGGAATCGTAAGAATGAGCACCAGTGCATACATGTATCCGCCAGTGTATTTCCTCTATAAGAAAAAGTAATTATTTTTGTGAACAAAAGAAAAAAACCTTAGTAAAATGAACTTGCTAAAAAACAAGCAGACAGAGAACATGATTACAATAACAGTTGTAATATTGTAGTGCAGAAAGTTGCTATGTCATTGAAGAAACTAACTGTATATACTGTATTTGTCTTTACATATGGCCACTCAAATACGACTTCATGTCCTAGAGTGAAAAGAAAACTGTCTAGAAAGAAAATTTTAAAAAACTTATCTTTGAGACTATCACAGAACCCCCAAGCCTTATCGAAGTTAAGATTATAATAATACTGCCTAAAGTATCCTAAAGTATCAGTGTAACATTTATAAGATATTGCTGTATTCTTGAAGCCTCTGTAAAAATTATAAAGTAGTTGAAGTATTTTTTGTAGAATTATTCTCCCCTCTTATTTTTGTCAAGATTTGAGTCTGTGTAGAAGTGAGGTTTGGATATTTATTCATCTGAAGTATGTGTGATGAAAATCGGGTCTCTACTGTATTTTTTATTTCAACTATTCAATTGAAAGAAAAACATTTACAATGGACCAAGCATTACGCTGACCTCAGATAGACGTGTGTGGAAGATATGTATCTATAACATCAACAAAAAATAAATCACTTGAGATCTTTGGAGTGAGATGTAGATATCCATCTGGCTTCAGGCTTTTATTATCTAAGATACAATTACAAAGTACCTTTGGTTGTCTTATATCTTAAAATTAGGTTACTGATCTTTAGCTCTTAGGATGGTGTTAGGATTAAACGCAATAGTGTATGCGTTCTATTCCTATTATTAGGAAATAGTGTATTATTCTATTTCCTATTCTGAAAGTGGCCTGTACACGACAGCAGGCGAGATTGAAATAAATATCAGTAGCTATGGAGCAAACAGAATTAGCATGTCGACTGCCAGGTAAGTTGTATTTAATGTACACGAGTTTTGCACCTGGGGCCTCGTGAAGCATATTTAACTCACATGTCTCTTGACCTAATAAAACACTGTTCCCTCAAGGAAAAAAAAATTTCTAGTGTAGCTGTGTGTAGTGTAATGTAGTAGTGTAACACATGACTGTGGCATGAATCGGGTAAACACGATTTTCCTGGTAGTTATAGACACATGTCTTATTGGCAGGAGGTGATTTCAGTGTGACTACCTATCTGAAATCTCCTAGTGTGGCAGTCACTTTTATTGCTTCTGTTTTCAATGGGCTCTGCGCCACACCATTGTGAATCCGTCACACGTAGGAATATCATTTTGTCTCTCACTAAGTCAGTAGTAAATTTTTTTTAGATAGTGGAATTAGATTGCCCACTGAAATAAAAAGAAGGTAATACACCATGGGTGAGAAGATGTAATTATCATAACTGCCTTTCTCTTCACCTTGTCCCTTGAAGTGTAAATCTTAATGAGATAAAGACTTGAAATAGAAAGTAACTTGGGGGTTTTGCTTTTTAATATGAAAGAAGGCTGAGCTAAGTCAAGCACACCCAGCTTCACCCAGAGTTGAGGGGTTGATTTTTTTTTTTTTTTTCCCAAAGATGCCCTGGTCTGTTTATAACACCTTGAGCAGTTGCATGATGTACTAAATCATTCTGCAGCTCCTGCTGCTAATTTTAATGACATCAGTGTGCCATGGATTATCTGCTTTTACATCCTTTATTTGAAATATAGTAGAAAAAAAGAGAAAGTAATTTACCTTTTATTGTTTTCATGGTCTGTATAATTTCTAGAGGAGTAAAATTCAGGATACTCTCTCCTCTGGGGGAAAAAAGCACATCTTTGAAACAAAAATTTATCAAATGAAACTTTAACTCTGGAGGGCCGTGTTCAAATCTGAAATTATATATACTAATTTTCTTTTGATTCCTTAATTAAAATACAATCTTATGAGATGAATCATTGCTACAGAGTCAAATCAAACCCCTACAAGTCCGTGCTCTTTCAGTGGTAGTCACTTCCTGCTTTATGACAGCAGTAGGTCCTGAGAAACACAATATTAGCCTATCTGTCACTGTGCAGACATCAGAAAGTGTAGTGACACCATCCTACATGGTTGAGTCTGTCTATTTGCACGCCAAGGCTATAGGGCATACTCTGCTGTTTGTAGGTTACAAATCAGTACTGCACATTATTATGATCAATTCTCTGGGTAAATGTAACATATATTTGTGTATCTAAGCATACCTAAATATGGAAAAAGTACAGTAAAATATGTTATAAACTTACAGGACCACAGTCGTACCTGGGGGCCATTGTTGACAGGTGTCATTATGTGAAGCATGGGTGCACCTCCCCTTGCCCTGACCCCAAGTGGCACTTTCCCTTCTTTTTATCTATGGAATTATTCCCATTCTCCTTCAGGAAACTCTTCCTAATCTCTCAAGTCCACATTTAATAGTCCTCATGTGAATACCCTTACTGTATTCTCAGATTCCAAACTGACTAATATTTCTCAGATAACTTGTGTGTGCCAAATTCAAAGCTTTGTTCAAAAAAAATAATTTTTTTACATAACAATGTGTTGTTTGGGTTCAATTCCTAGCTCAGTCCATGAGAGCTCCATATGCCCCTTTAAAAATGGAAAGTAATAGTAGTGCCATATGGGATTTTTGTAAAGATTCAAGAAGATGACTCATATCTAGGATTTATCCAAACTGCTGGCATGTTATTCATTTAGGAATTGCAGCTGTTATGGTAGCAACTGATGTTCCTATTATAACAGAGTATACATCTCTTACAATTATTTTGATGCTGAAATAGCATACTGCTTTGTAACAATGTCATCATTTCTTTTTCCTGTCCTCTCATCCTCCCCAATGTTGAAATTTATGGAGAATTAGACACAGCATTGGACCTTGCTGAAAATCACATTAAATTATTTGAAATATTTACTAATTTAATACATGCTTATTAAATCATCTGAAAGGAACTATAGTAGATGTAGGTTTTCTGTATGGTAAATTTTTGGTTTAGTGAAAAATATAAATCACAATGAAGAAAAAAGAATTCAATAGAAAAGGGCATTGCTTATAAAATGAATGAAGCCCAATTAAAAAAATACGCATTTTTTTTTTTTTTTTAGAATACATGGCAAACAGTATTCTGTAAAGAGTCAGACAGGAAATATTTTAGGCTTTGACAGTCATAGAACTTCTGTTTCAACTATTGAACTGTCACTGTAGGGTGAAAGCAACCACAGGCAATTCATAAGCAACTGTGGGTGCAAATGTTCTAATAAAACTTTATTTATGGACATGAAATTCAAGTTTTACATAAATTTTCATGATCTGATTTTTCTTTGATAATTTTTCTTAATAATTTAGAAATAAAAGACATTCTTAGGCAGACCACAGTGGCTCACAGTTGTAATCTTAGCAGTCTGGAAGGTCCAGGCAGGAGGATTGCTTGAGTACAGGAGTTCCAGGCCAATCTGAGCAAGAATGGGACCTGTCTCTACTAAAAGTACAAAAAAAGAAAAAAATTAGCCAGATGTTGTGGCAAGAGCTGTAGTCCCACATACTTGGCAGTCTGAGGCAGAAGGATTGCTTAAACCTAGGAGCTTGAGTTTGCACTGAGCTACGTTGATGCCACAGCACTCTAGCCTGGGGCAGCAGAGTAAGACTCTCTCAAAGAAAAAAAAAAGAAAAAAGAAAATAGGCCAGGTGCAGTGGCTCTAGCCTGTAATCCCAGCACTCTGGGAAGCTGAGGCAGGTGAATTGCCTGAGCTCACAGGTTCCAAACCAGCCTGAGACAGAGTGATACCTCATCTCCAAAAATAGCCGGGCATTGTGGTGGGCATGTGTAGTCCCAGATACTCAGGAGCCTGAGGCAAGAGAATCACTTGACCCCAAGAGTTTGAGGTTGCTGTGAGCTGTGATACCACAGCACTCTACCAACAGTGACAAAGTGAGAGTCTGTCTCAAAAAAAAGAAAGAAAGAAAAAGAAAGAAAGACAGGAACAATAACAAAACCATTCTGAGCTTGCAGTCTAAATAAAACAAATAGTGGGCTAGATATAGCCAGCAAGCCACGGTCAGCCACATTATCACATCTTATCAGTCTGTAAATGTCTTGTCTCTTTCTATGCTTTGCTAAAAGGTCTACAATGGTAAGTCCCAAGATGAATGAAATAAGATGTTTAAGACATTAAAGGACTGTCTGACGAAAGTAGGGAATGTCTGGGTTCCAAGTCTACCACCAACGGGGAACAATCAGCTTCATTCTCTTCCATGATGCAAGTTGTAGGCATAACCCAGGTCAGCCAACTGACAAGGTGCAGTCTATTTGTTATATCAGAACTTATGCAAAAAGCCCCCTGACTGCCATGTATATATTTACTTATTGTGTTCAGTTAATAGCATCACTGTATCTCCAAAGGCATTTTTCTGGGCAATTTTCTTGGCGATCATAGGCTGAATTTCTTAAAGTATTTGATTTCCCTTCACGAGTTAAGCAATCGTCTTTTACTCTTTCCGACCTCCCATCATTTTCATCTGGGAAATTACTGAGATGTTCAGTGAATCTGGTGCAGAGTTTGTTGTTGCTCAAGGCATGGCCCTGGTTTGTAGTCCCCGTGACCCCAATTTGGAAATTTTTCTATCCTTAAATCTGACCCCTTCCTGCTTTGCCCTCAAGCCTTAAACTCACACAAAACCCAGAGTGACCTTTTCATCACACCTAGACCGAGGCCTCCTTTCAACAGATACCCCGGCAGTGCCTTTGGAAAATACTTCCTGGGGTCTGTTTATAAAAATGTCTGTAAAGTGTGTAATACTTTTCTTCAGTACTTGAAATGCACCCAAACTCAGAGTTAATATCTAAAATCCTGAATCGTGTGACTTGGTTGTTAACCTACGATTTTGTTCTCTCGAGCGCTCTGTGGCTATGGCCACGTTCATTTCATAAGCAATATCCTTTTTCCATTAGAATTCTTCTTTCTCACTGAGTTTAAAGAAAGACTTATTTTTACTCCTACTGTTAGTCTGGTTTCCCTGACTTCTCCATTCTTTTGTTGTTTCTTTGAGCGTGTCGCTTGGTGTTACGGATATTTTATATAGGTCACGATGGCATAGGTATCTCTGGCGGACTCCTTTGTCTCCATCAAATGTCAAAGAGCCAGCCTCATTATTTTCTGAAGTATTCCATGCTTTTCAGCTAATACATTCCTGTTTAGAGTTTAAAATGATTTCTTCTAAGGCTAATTTTTTCCCCTTTCCTACCGAAGTATTTATGCTAGAGAAATTTCAAATTTACCAGGTATTCGTTTGGTTCCACTGCTAAAAGGAAGGTGTTCAGTAATATATGTTCAAATAATATATGTCAAATAATATACAGAGTACATCAATACATGTACATATTCAAGAAGAATCTGTCGTGGTGGTCAGAAAAAGTATCAGACACGGTATTAAAAAGCCAGAACTCATATTTTGATCTTTGCTTGTATCATTCAATCAAGGCATTTCGCTTTGCTAAATTTTTATGTTTTTAATCTATAATTCTGGGAATCATAATGACATTAATACCCATTTCTAGGGCAGGTAAGTGTTTTATAAATGCCACTTATTATAATAGTAAGTAATCTCAAAATATTATTCCTTCTCATGGAATTGTAAAGTTTATCTAAAGTTTAATCTTTCCCAAATTAATTGGCTGGGCAAACATTAATAAGGCACAGAAATTTAAAGATTATATGGGGTGAGGGAGAAAAAGATGCATCACATATTACACACCCACCTAGGATAATCTCCTTTATATGTATTATTTTTTTGAAAGTTTCTTTTCTTGGGAGCAGCCAACTCGTATCTTTTGACCTGCAGAGCCTTTCAGGTCCTCTTGTAGTTTTTCAGGTTTTATTTCTGGTGATTATTATTTTTTTTTCCACTTAGCCCATCAGAGGTTCAGCAGTCAGTGGGCTGAACTGAACCCACCCTAACCCTAACCCTAACCCTAACCCTATCTCTTCAGCAACAAGTTTCAGCTACATCTCCTCATTTTCAAATAGGCCCCTTAGGGTTCTCCTAGCACTCCCACCCTCCAGACACCCAAATGGCTTTACCAAAACGGTCAATCTTTGAAAGCTTATTTCATCTGTCCACACGCAAATCAATTGCTTTTGATCTTATTTCATATAGTAGAAGGGGTGTGAGCTATATCTAGACAATTTTGTGGGAGATAATTGCGTATAATATGTTAGGTCAGCACAATCACAATTTGGCATGAATTTAGATATCATACATTTATTCTATGAGTTACAGTTTGAAAGTCTTAAACTCTATTAATCACAAACAACCTGTACTTTCTTCTACAAACTAACATTTTGTTTAAACATTCTCCCACCCTCATACCACCCTATTCAGAAAAGGATGCTTGTTTTCTGGTATTCTTCCCCTTTTCTTAATACCTAGTTTTATTGCCTTCCCCAACATATTCATTTCTGGAATTAAAGGACAAATTAGAACACTTCTTCTAGACTTGACATTGCAATATTTTCTCCAACACTCACCTGGTCTAGTAGTCTCCTTGACATCATTCTTTTCTTTCCAAAATAATAGCAGGACAGACAACACTGGTGATATGTTAGTTGTTGCTTATTTCATCCTTTCAAGGAAATCCATTTATATTTTTTGGTATGTTTTAAATCATGAGGTCATCATTAAAAATGGTAGGCAAGGTGTGGGAGATATTTCAGGTCAAATTGTCAGTTTATAAGATCTTAACACATAGGTATAATCAGTGGGACCTCACCTATGGTGCATATTGCAAGGGTATCTGTCAAATCTATTAAGAGTATAAATGTCTTAACACAATAACTAAGTGAGGTGAAGGCTATGTTAACCAGTTTGATGTAAGCATTCCAAATTATATATAAAATCAGCACTGTACCCCATAAATGCATTCATGTACACAGTTATGACTTAATAAAAAAATTGTTAAGAAAAAAATAGATAATGTAAAATGTTCCTCTTAATTGATTTAGTCTGACTGCAAGGGAGAGCTAGAAAGGTTTACAACCACAGGTGAATAAGTTGAGGTGAAGGTTTTGCATACATTTTATCATTATAAACAATTTGAATACATTATTTTTCTCAACATAATAATCTTTTTAAGTAGCATGCATGTGGGTGGTCCTATAAGTATTCCTTTGATTCAACTTTATTAATTGATTTGTTTAGCAACTAATTTAATGCTATTTAGGGGATTTTTCTAATTTACAGAATGTAGTGATGATCATAGGACGGTTTCTACACCTGAAGAGGTCCTCAACCTGTGCGAGAAGTGAAAGTTTCTTTCTGCTATTCCAAGAGGAATTTTAAAATCCTTCATTTCAGATGTTTGTCCTAGAGCAGTGGTTCTCAACCTTCCTAATGCTGCGGCCCTTTAATACAGTTCCTGTGCATCATGACCCACAAGTTGGGAACCGCTGTCATCCTAGAGTGATACTTTGGGCAGCCAACTCTTAAAGAACACTGAGGAATTGCCAAAGAAAGATAATGGCAAATAATAAAAATAATAGAAAGTATAAGAAGGGCTTACCAGTGTGACAAATACTGCTTTAAGTTGCTATATATGTCAACTCATTTAATCCTCACATCTCATGGATTTGATACTGTTCCTCTTTTATAGATGAGAATACTGAGGCAGAGATAATAATTTGCTCACAGTCACAGAAAAAGAAGTACATGATAGGCTCGGCGCCTGTGGCTCAATCGGCTAAGCGCCAGCCACGTACACCCAAGGTGGCAGGTTCAAATCCCCAGCCCAGGCCCGCCAAACAACAATGATGGCTGCAACCAAAAAATCGCCAGGCGTTGTGGCGGGCACCTGTGGTCCCAGCTACTTGGGAGGTGGAGGCAGGAGACTCGCTTGAGCCCAGGAGTTGGAGGTTGCTATGAGCTGTGATGTCATGGCACTCTACCCAAGGGGATAGCTTGAGGCTCCGTTTCAAAAAAAAAAAGAAAAAAAGAAGTACATGATAGAATTTTATAATATGACTTTCTTTTGAAATTTCCCAGCTCCTAAACTGACTTCCAAAGCCTGAGAGAATCTCAGAGAAACAGTAGGCAGGGACTTTTTACACATTTTAAAAGCATAGAAAGCTTTAGAAATAGCCATCTAGGTGCAACTGTATTTGGCCCTATCAGGCACTCTTGTTTCCAATTTTCTCTTTATTTTGATTTATTTACAATCTCTGAAAGTGTGTTCACGAGTACCTGTCTTTCAGTATGCCCAGAGATCACTAGTTCTGCAAAGTGATAACGGGTTCCAGTTACATTTGTTTCCTTTATTAATGGATTCCTTAGATTCTCTAATATGTTAGTATATGTTGTGATTTCCCAAGAGGGAGAATATACATTAAAGAGTTTCTTGTATTTAATCTTCCCCCCACCCCAATCCTCTGTGTTTCCACATATGGTATCTTAAAGGACGGGCATGTCTTGGAATTTATTCCAGGAAAGAATAAGCTGAATGATCATAATTAAGATGATGGATAATATGTTATATATCGTCTATTTACATATTAAAACATCTAGCTTTGAGTAATTCATCTGGTTGGAAGACTGACTAACCTTTGTAATATACAAGTGAATACAAGAAAGAAAAATTTAAAAAGTCTTCTGAGCATCTATATTTATTGCTGGATTGTCCTAGTAAAACAATTTCCCTGATTCCATTGTCCCTTTCCTTCCACTGACATGGGAAGTCATGCTTAGCAAATCATGTGACTCTCCATGTCTGTAAATTTGTGTGTATTCGCTTTTATTAGTTATCATTCTTTTAAAATAATCATCATTTGAAAATATGAATTGATGTCCTAAGAACCAATTACCATAACTGGAAGTTATATCCAAGAACTAAGAATGCGTTCACTTCAATTATCTATTGCTTTTTAATGGGATAAATGAAAATGATTTGTGGTCATTTTTAATCCACCAATGTATTTTTTTCTTGTGCATTTTACTTTCTTTTCAAACATGATTCTAGCAAGTAGAGTTTTAAAGGAATACCATGTTCACACAATGCCTCAAACTTTGAATACTTTAATTGTCTTGTATCATTATTTTATATTAAATATGTTTCTGAAGGGAAAAAAATAGTATTGGAAGTTGAGATGGGAAGTAAAAAGAAAAGGATGAGAAGAAACATCTAGTAAGTCATTTGTATGCTTTTAATTAAGACTCATTACAATCTAACACTGATTGTTATCAATTCCAATATATCTAAGACAAATGCTTAGTGCCTTTATTTTTTATCTTCTTGGGAGAATACACAGAAGGAGATGGTAAGTAATCAGCTTCCTCCTTCCCTCCTTTGGCAAGTTTAATATCATCTCCAAAAGATTAATGTTTCCAAAAAGATTAATGCATTTTTTAGAATGAAACACACTAAAATAACTGTCCTTCAAGGGAAAAACATGACATTCTTTTAACTGAATGAGTCTCTTAATGATGATAAAATATGTAATTTCCTCTTCTAATTTGTTTTTAATTCCATTCCTGTCAAATATTTCTAATAGTTAAACCTGGGGTGGTGTAAAGATTTGATTACTTTACCATATTTCACATCAGTCCTAAATTTCAATATGTTTTTAATATGTAGATTAAAATCGCTACTGATATTTTGCCTTAGGGAATGATATTCCCTTCTAAACCTGGCTGATCAGTACCATCTGCTATTTTTTCCTGAAATAAATATGTTGATTGACTGGTCAGCATTGTAGTAAGAGAACGTAGGTCTGCCAAGAATGAGATTCTGTCATGGGACCCAAAATTTGTACACATTTTAATTCTATTGGATGTGTTCCCCTCAGTGATTCCGCAGGGCTTTGCTTCGGAAGAATGTAAAAAATATAAAGAGGAAAATGATAATATTCATGATTAATGATCTTTGCTAACTGCTTGCAAAATACTATCATGTTTTTGCCTCCCTGGGTCAAATGGGATGAAGAGAGAGCACCACGCTTGTTCCTGTGTGGCTTCAGTTTTTCTAGGGTTTACTCAGACCATGGAGACCTGAAAACTATATTTCCTCAGAATTTTTTTTTTAATGTTGTATCTCTTGCATGTTGCCTTGGTAGTATCTTGGAGAAATTTGATTGTGGATTTTGTTATGTCAGGGAGAAAAATTCTGAAACTCACAACACACACAGCATTTCAAATCACTGTTTTGCTTGCATGTTTCAGGCCAATGTTCTTAAAAGCCAATGTTCTTGATTACATTTTTCTCAATAATAATCTTCATGTCTCATAGAGAGGCTGCTCCTTTTTTCCTATGAAAGTAAATTTCATCTCATTTTTTACAGTGGGTCTCTGGGCACCACTTTTATTAAGTAATTACTCTTTGGTTGGTAATTTTTGATACTTCTTAAGTTCCTAATTTATAGTTCATTTCTAGCATTCATGTAAGTTAGCTTTTGTTGATTAGCCAGCTATCTCAAATATTTGGTTATTTAAACCTCCGATCCATTATTAATTTCCATGAATCTAATGGTTGGTGAGATGATTCTCTTGTCTAGACCAAGCTCAAGTGATCTTAACTGGGCCCACTCCTGTGTGTGCAGTCAGTTTGCGATAGGCTGAAGGCTGAGTGTTCTGGGGTGAGCTCACCTAGGTATACCAGTTGTCCTTCACACTGCAATCCTATCACTTCACAGGTTAGCTTGGGAATGTTTTCATGGCAGTTGCAGGGGTCAAAGGAAGGAAGTTGGAAAGTACAAGGATTAGTTTAGTGTTCTGCTCGAATCATGTTTGTTACTGTCCCCTTGGCCAAAGCAGTTAAACGGCCAGGCACAGAATCAGCCAAATGACAGGGATATAGGTAGGCATGAAAAATTATACACATTGACACATTTTACCAAAAAACTCAATCTGAATAAATTAGCTGCTCAAAGGCTAACATGTAGGTCACTATGAAAGGTTTCAGATAGACTATTTTATGATTCATCATTTTAATTGCAAGCAACACAATGGACAGCATCCTTTCTGACTGACCTGGGCAAATTTCAGTTGACTCACATTCCTGGTGTTGCCGGGATGGCTTCCCTTACTTCCATCAGCAAAAATTTTACATTTCTTGATTTTTGTATTTTTGTGTATCTCAAAAGTTTTGTAATGACCCACGTATAAAGGTACACATTAGAAGTATTGTCAAAATATTCAAACAATGAAAATAAATTTTAGAAATTGGTCAAATAAATAATGGATTCCTACTATGGGAAACAGTTTTAGAATAATATAAATAACATGGGAAAATATCTCTAATATCTTAAGTAAAAAATTAAGATACAAAATTGTATATGGAGTAAGATTTCATAGTTAAAAACACATTTATAAATACATATGAAAATAGAAAAAGATAGAGAAGAGAATTATCTCAAATGTTAATAATATTTACCTTTTATGTGGTAGAGTACAGGAAATGTTTACTTTTTAAAATTTATTTAACATATCTTCTAAATTTTCATAATTAATACGTAGTAATTTATAATCTGAAAGTAATATAAAATAAACATTGTATAATTAGTAGCCTGTAGTACATAGAATTCTAATACGGTTTTTAAGATTCCCTCCCGCTGATATATACATCCTGTATAATCATTTTCCTTGAGCATAAGAGGGGCTATAAATATTACAAATTTCCTATGATTAGATTGTGACATGATACCACTGAGGAATTTTGAAGTAGTAATTAAAGTCCCAAAGGAATTAATGTTGATTTAATCAAAAAGGAGCTTATCCTAGGTAAGTCTGACCAAATAGGGTGAGCCCTTAAAAAGAAACAGGTCCCCTCTGAAGGAAGAGATTCACACTTCTAAAGGAGTTATGAGAGAGACTCGCCTGCTGGCTTTCAACAACTAAGATGGCTTCATGTGAAAAGTCCAAATGGCTAGGCCCTGAGAGTATCTTCAGGAGATGAGGCCCTTGACAAGCTAAACAAGAAAAAGAGGACCTCAGTTTGCTACACATAGCTTAGTCAGCTCCTAGGAGCTGAGTTCTACTAACAACCAACAACCCAAAGTGTCAGAGTTCTGGGAAGGCTTTGATTTCAGTCAGTTAAATTCAGACTTCTGGCCCACAGAAACTGTGAAATAATGAATGTGTTTTGCTTGGAGATGCTAAAATTGTGGTCATTTGTTATGCAGGAATAGAAGGTGAATAAATATCCTTTTAGGGCCATTTCCCTTTCCCCTCTTCATTTCCCAGATTTTCTTGGTATTTGTTGCAAGTAACAGTACATAATTCAAAGTCATACCATTATTCTTGATGCAGTTAATTAGAATTATTGTGCACATTCATCCTTACGATCTCTTAAAATGAGGTTATGATTTGTCAGATGAGAATATTAGGATTTAGGTTTGTGCTACATTGATGGCCACATAGAAAATTAAGTGGAATAGTAGAGTCTTAGAATTAATAGGTTGTCAAATGTCACTGATAAATGGTGAAATTATTGGGTGGGTCAATCAATATTCAATTAAACCATATACCGTGAAGAATGTTTTCGTGCTCATAATTAGTAGCACAAACTTTCAACAGATTTAGAGACACCTAAACATATTTCCTGCAGACGATGTGAAAAACCGTCACAAACATCGATATCCTAGAATTTGACAATGTTTAATACTTGATGTTCCTTCTCTTTTATAATTCCTGGCAATTAGTTACCTTTTCCTCTAAACTTCTGCTTAGCATTAAAATTATTTTTAAAACATCACTCTACGCAGCCATTTCCAATCCATCTGACTAGGTGTGGGAAATAAAATCAATTTTCTCTTAAGAAGATAACATTTACTCCACGATTTAAACAGTTCAACTTTTTATTTTTTGTTTCTTTTTTTAGAGACACAGTCTCACTTTGTCTCCCTGGGTAGAGTGCTGTGGCATCACAGCTCACAGCAACCTCCAACTCATCTGCTTAGGCATTTCTCTGGACTCACCCTCCCGAGTAGCTGGGATTACAGGTGCCCTCCATAACAACCGTGATTTTTGTTGCAGTTTGGCGGAGGCCAGGTTGGAACCTCAGTATATGGGGTGGGTGCCCTACTCACTGAGCCACAGGAGCTGCCCAATTCAACTTTTTCTAATGCCTTGTAGCAAATGAAGACTAACTAGACAAAATCTGTTTCATCTATTGTCATTAAGACCTTATAAAAGGATGAATAGTATTTGGTATAAGATTCAAGAGAAGCATTAGTAGGATTTATGAGAAAATAGCATTAAACATTTTGTTGTTGTGGTTGATTTCCTTTTCCTGAAGGTTTTCCTAGTCCCCAGATGTCTGGATACCATTGTAGATATGACACCAAACTAGGACAAGCCCACAGTCATGCTACCAAAGCAAGATTGAGTTCATATAATTTCTTTGGACTTCTAGAAGACTCTATGGCAGGGGTTCTGCACCTTCCTAATGCTGCGATGTATTTTCATTGTTATAAAGGGGTTGCAACCCACAGGTTGAGAACCGTGAACCGTGAACTGCTGCTCTATGGTCTTCTACTCTTTTAATTCTTCTAAGATCATTTGATGTGAAACACAGGACAAGATCCTGTGTGGTGCTTAGTTTCTTTATTTATTTTTAATAAAATGAATGATTTCACCTGCAGAAATGGATTTCAGAGTGCGTCTTTGGGTCATCAGACTCAGCATTACTTTCTGACTTGTTAGAAATGCATATTGCCTGGTCTTATCCGCAGTAATTAAACACAAGTTCCATGAGTAGGAGATAGGCAGAATTGTGTATTTTAATGGGTAAGTCTTGCTGGTAGACTAAATTACCTTTAAGAAATATTTTAGACCTGACAGATGCTCGTCCTAGTGACGTCACAGTGTTGTACACCCACCTTTTACATTTGAGTTTAAAGAAGTCCCAGTATGAGCCTTCCTTCTGCAGCTTAGCTGAGCATGAGGATTTGGGGTTGTGAGAGGGCCAAAGGTACATCTCCTTGGACATGATGTCAGGCCTTGAGTGTTAATTTTTAAATTCTGAGATTGCTTTCCTTTGTCCCCACCACAGTCCCTTCTTTCCTCCTTTTCCTGAAGATCCCAAATACCACACCCCATTTTGTTACACTTGGGTCTGGGAAGCTGCAGTCCCAAGAGGAATATTTTGGTGCTGGTATAAAATGAAGGCAGTTGCACATTACAGACAGATTTAATCTGTCTGGAACTCTTATAAATTCGTTGCTTATTGCCATTGTAAAGAAAGCATGAGAGAGAAGAGGGCTTTAGCCTTGTAGGTTTAATCAAAATTAGCATTGAAACCTAACAGTATGGCTTAAGATTGTATGAAATTCTGCAAGATCTGTACAGTTTCTGTCTCCTTTTTTTTAATAATCTGTAAAATCAGAAATACTGACACTAAGACATACAATGACATAAATGCAATTGCCTGGCGTATAACAGGTGCTCAATAAATTATAGTTTTGTTTCATTTCCCAGTCTCTACAATCACAGATTTGGTGCCAGACAATTTTATTTTCTGAAACCATTTGCTGCTTGAGCCAGCTGGTCTATATTCAGAAGCCTCCTGTTCCAGCCAGGGACCCACCCCCTTAAGGGCTGACATCATGATCTTCATTCATCACATCTCTTCATTTTTGACTACTTTCATTCTCCTACTCCTATTGCCAAGAATGGCTTCTGCTTGGCGGTAAACAATCCAATCTGAGAAAGCATCCCGATTAGCAATGATAATAACAAACAATAACTTAAAATAATTAATTCTGTGAAGGACAGAGAAGACAAGTACCTGGCCAAAAGTCACAAACCTGAGAAATGACAGAACTGAGTAAATAACAGAGAAATTCTTGCACACAGAATTTCCATGGAATGTTAAAAAATAAAGGATATCTTAAATTTAAAAAATTGTTAAAGCTAAAATCGCACATAAAGCTCTTAAAATATGGTGATAACTGAAATGAGTCAATACATTGGGGAAAGAAAAATACAACTTATACATGTATAATTGTCCTTTTTTATAATGTCTATGTGTGTAGGTGCATCAATGTGTTTGCAAATGCAAATGCCCAATATAGTTGAATCACATTCTGGGATGTGGGTAGTACATGTCTATGAGAATGTGTGTGTGTGGGGGGGGGGGGGGATGGGTATGCACCTGTCTGTATGTTTAGACCTAGACTTAAATATTTTTGAGATTATGGAAGCCACTCTGAGATATTTTGTGGATTTAAGAACCACATTGTAAAGGGTTATTTGGGCATGGCAAATTCTAAAATATGTAGTCCTATTTAAACATTCCTCTGGCTACAGTCATCAGTTCCTTACTAGTTGGAATTGAACTGAGGTATCTGAACCGTTGTATCTGAACCGAGGTTCTGTCCCTTACTGATTGCCATGTTTGCTGTTTTTAGTTTTTACACTGGTAAGCAATACTTTTCCTTTGGAAATATTGACCATATGTTCTTTGTCGATAACTTTTAGGATATGCTTCATATTATCCCTTTTTATTTCTCTCCATGCATTGTTTAGCCTAGTGACCTGTGAATCTGTCAAAATAATGAAAAGTCTGAAAGTTTACCATTCTTCTGGCTAAGTATCACTAGCACAGGTTCATAGATGTTAGTGGAAGGCCCAGGGACTCTGGGACACAAACAAAGGAATTTGTTGCTTATGCCACACAAGGTGGCACGAGTTCTATGTTTGCATCAGTTACTTTTGTTTCCAAAGTCTGATGGTGATAATGTGGAAATGACCCAGGTAGATGGTGTTGTCTGTGTCATAGACAGGAGACCCCGAGTTTAGGTTTTCTCCTATCTATTGTCAAAGCTGCAAGCAAACCTGTCTTCCATTTGCTCCTGTGAAATGTATTATTTATACAATCCCAATCAAGAAACAAATACCCTTACTGAGTTGTAGGGAGCCACCATCTCTGACTCTTTCATCCTTGAAAAGTTAGTCCAGGGCTTGGCACCTCTGGCTCAATCGGCTAAGGTGCCAGCCATGTACACCTAAGGTGGCGGGTTCGAATCCCCAGCCCGGGCCCGCCAAACAACAATGATGGCTGCAACCAAAAAATGGCCGGGCGTTGTGGCAGGCCCCTGTGGTCCCAGCTGCTTGGGAGGCGGAGGCAGTAGACTAGCTTGAGCCCAGGAGTTGGAGGTTGCTATGAGCTGTGATGCCATGGCACTCTACCCAGGGGGATAGCTTGAGGCTCCGTCTCAAAAAAAAACAAAAAACAAAAACGAAAAGAAAAGAAAAGTTAGTCCAGGACAAACTATCATACAATGTGTGGAAACAGCATGGAGAATGCTCTCCAAAGCACAATCTACTGGAAAACATTAGTTATTTCTTAAACTCAGTAAAATATGTGTGTCTGGGTTTGGGTTGCTATGAATACAGTACCATAGACTGGGTAGAGTATTATCCTTCACATTTGGAAGGCTGGGAATGTGAGGTCAGGATGTCAGCATGTTTGGGTTCGGTGAGGGCTCTTCCCTGCATTGCAAACTGCCATCTTCTTGCAGGTGAGAGAGCTCCCTGAGGTCCTTTGTTATGAAGGCACTGCCCATTCTTGAAGGCTCCACTCTCAGGACTGAATTTTGTGCTAAACACTCCACCTCTTCATACCATCATAATAGGTGTTAGGATTTTAACATGAGTTTGGAATGAACATAAACAGTCAGTCCACTGAAACAGACTTCTTACAATACAGTGTTTTATTCTGTAGACCTCATCCCCAAATATTTGTAATTCAGAACTGAATTGGCTCATACTCTATAACTAAGTACCATTAAATTTGGCACCTCATCCTATTTTATAAGCATTGTGCAAATCATATATCATGAATCTCCATGGTGGTAGCCAAGATGTTCATCACCTTTTAAATTCTCTTTCTCTCTCTCCCCTTTTCCTCTCTCTATTCTAAACACATACACACACAGTAGGCTATATGGGAGAAATTGGAGCATTTCATTTGGAGTATACAAAATGTTTTATTAAGCTGAATGGTTCTGCATTACTGAGTGGGAATAAACATTCCTATGTCGTAGCTATTACACACATACACACAGAGAGAGGGTGCAAACAACATATACACATTTTAAGAAAGGAAAAAGTGTATTAAAATCATAATACTCATTATTATACTGATAATAAAAGATAAATGCAAGTCATATTGAGCACCTCTTGTCATTGCAGAAGCCAAACAAGACTTGAATATTACAATTTTAATCATTCAATTTTTCTTTCCTAAAATGTATATGCATTTTTTGGCACCCTTTATATTTTGTTCCTGTATGCAGAAGTTTAACTTTAATGCAGCCCTATGAATCAGAGGACCAATTCTTTCTTTCTTTCTTCTTTTCCTCCTCTTTTTCTTTATTTCCTCCAAGCTAACCCTCTAAATTCAACTTCAATATTTAAATCGTGTTAAAGTTTGAGTGCCTGAATATTTCATTTTCATTCTATCCCTAAGGTTCATCAATTTTAAAGCTGGATTATAAATCTATAGCAAGTTGTTCCTGGGAGATATGGTGACCAAAATAGCTTATTTCAGGTATATATTCAATTTCATTCTTTTTCTGTGCTAAATTTTATCACGAGGGTATTCCAAAGGGATAAAAGAAATATGACTTGTATAGTGAATACTCTGAACAGTGAACTATTATGAATATATGGTCGGTAGCTATTTGAAATGAAGTAATACAGCATTTGAAAAGCACATTTCTAAAAAACCATGGAAAACACATACATGCAAATATGACGTGTAATTTCCAGCATTTTGATCTGAGTTTCCATTTTTTTCAAATATGGAAACTATCAACTATTTTAAGTTTATAGAAGAATTTTGTGTGTGTGTGGCTGGAAATGGTGAAAAGAATAGAAATTTAAATAAAAGACTGTGTATGTGTCATGATCATGTATATATGAAGAATTTTTATGAAAACCTTCATTTCATGGATATTAAAATAGATTCAGAGAGAGTGTATGTGTTTTTCTCAGGATTACACAGCTAGTAAGTAACAATTATTTTTTGCTAGAGTTTAGAATTTCTACACCAGGGTTATTTCTGCTACATTATAAATTCATTTTTATTAGTGATATATCTATAACTTATTAAGTATTCAATATATACTTGGCCTATGTAAGTTTGCTTGGGCTACCTCATTCCATTTTCACAACATCTCTGTGAAACAGAATCAGTTATTACTCTTTTATATTCAATCTGTAGTAAGTTACCAAGGTCACAGAGAAAGTCAAACTTAAACTTAACTTCAAACCTAAGTATTTTTAAGCCAGGATTTTTAACTGAAATGCATCCTTAGAAATTAAATATATTCAGCAACTCATATTCATGTCCCAAAGTGAGAATTTTTAAGCACTCCTCTGTCAGTAATAATCTATCTATCTATCTATCTATCTGCATTTATTAAATCATAGCTGTGTACATTAATGCATTTATGGGGTACAATGTTCTGGTTTTATATACTATTTGAAATTCTTACATCAAACTCGTTAACATAGCCTTCACCATACTTTCTTAATTATTGTGCTAAGACATTTATACTCTATACTTAGTAGATTGGATGCGAACCCTTGTAAAATGCACCATAGGTGTGGTCCACCTCTAACTCCAGTAAGATTAGCCCACATCACAAAATAAAATATATTTTTAAGATATGTTTTTAACATAAGCTTCAATAGAAACTTTCATAAAATATAAATCCAAGCATGTTCTTTTAGCCAAAGCTTAAACCTTAAAGAAAATACCAACCAAAAAAATCCTATCAATAAAGAACAATTTCCATAATGCCTAGCGAATAAAATATCATCAATTAATGCAAAACATCTCTTTGGAGAGTCCTTTTGAAATATATTACCAGGTGAAAAATATTTCCACTTCAACTGCAAAGAGTTCTCACTACATTGGCTTTGTATGACGTCCACTACACGTTTAATCTGTCTTATGGTTCAGAGGCAGGAACTAAACTTAGATCCTGTTTATTATTCTCTGTAAATTTCATATTACTCTGTGATGCTCTGAAAACAAAACAATTATTATTCGTCTCCCACAGAGAAAGCCAAACTGTAGATAAAATTGTAGCCAGTCTATTACTACCGCAGTGCTTTATATGAAGGAGAGTTTCCTTGCAATTTTGTTATGAAAACAAAAATAATCATAATGCATTACAGTTTAAAAACCTTAAAATCTATCTCACCTACAAATAGAAAAAATCTTGAAATTACATTTTAAAGCCGTGGGAGTTTAGAGAAAGTCAGTATGATATGCCACTAAAAAAAACTACAATAAGATTCTTTCGATTAGCCTTACCTCTGCAGAAAGATACCAGAGATATTATCAGACAGAAATACAGTATCTAGAAAGAAGTACTTCAGAAAGACTGAGAAATTACATCAAATTTAAAGTTGAAAAAAATGGATTTTTCTAGTTCCATTTGAATCCTATATTTGTCTTAGTAAAAGAATTTGCATTTCTTTCTTTGAGGAAGTTATGTCAATGTTTTCATTTCAGCATACAAATATTATAGAACACTGTCCTGATGATATTATAACTCCTTAATTATACTTGTAATAATATGATACATTTTCATGATGTTGCAATAATTCATATCTTACTGGAAAAATAAAAGAAAAAAATCCAATGGACATTCAAAAGATAAATTGGAAAAGGGGCCTGAGGTGTTTGTTTTTTATGTTATGTTGAACCACCTGCTAACCCAACCCATCCAAAATCTTCATGTGAGATTATCAATGTCTGTTTTGAGATATATTTCTATTATTTAAGGGGGAAAATTAAATGCATATATTATTAAAGATAGTGGTATTTTTGCTGTTATTTTATCTAAGTTCATTATATTCCTAACCCCCCCCAAACAAAACATAAACAATATAATGGAGAAACCACTACTTTTGATCAAATGATAGGTTTTACTCGGGCAGTGCCAATTTACACCTGTTAGTGTAACATGGCTCTCAGCTGTTAGTCCCCTTCATTCTCAAAACCCCAGGTTTAGATAATAAATTACAAGTGACTATTATCAAATAACATAATGTTATCATGTTATAAACCACTCCCAAATTTAAGGACTTAAAATAATGACCATTTATTATCTTTCACCAACCTGATATCTGTTGAGCTGATCGGTTGATTGAGCCAGTTTGGACAACCTCAGCCGGGCTTGTTCACACTTCTGTGGTCCACTAGCAGGTTGGTTGGTCGCTGGCATATCTAAAACAACCTCAGCTCAGGTGATTTCTGACTGTCCCTCTTGGCCTTTCTTCCTCTAGCAGTCCCTGGGCTTATTGTCATGGAAGATGGAGAGTTTTAAGAGGGAACATAGAAGAACATAAGCTCAGAACTAGCAGAACATCATTTTCAAACAAGCACACTAGCATAGTTTGTTGGCTTAAACAAAACCACAGGATCAGTCCAGAGTCAAGGTGGGAGAGGCCTAAAAAGTCACGTGGTGAAGGCTGTTAGATATGGACAAACCATTCTCTGAATACATCAGTGCAATCAGCCAATGACTCAGTATAAGAATCATATTTTTCTCTCTTTTTTAAATTTTAGATTGACTTTTGACGACAATCGATTAGATTACATTGCTTGCATTTGTTAAAGTCCAAGTTGTAGTTAATCCCTTCATTGAGAAGGTATACCACATACCTTACATTGGACCTGTTAGCTGAGAACTTGCCTAAGTCCCTCCCTCCTCCGACCTTCTCCCTCTCTCCTTTCCCTCCCCTACTCGAATGTAATTGTCTTTCTTTCTTGTATGGGCATGTACTTGTTCATCTACTAGTTTCCTATTAGTATTGAGTGCGTTAGTTACTTGCTTTTCCATTCTTGTGATACTTAGGAGGATGTTCTCCAAATCCATCCAGGTAAATACAAAAGATGTAAAGCCTCCATCTTTCTTTATTGTTGAACAGTATTCCCTGGTATAGAAATACCATAGTTTATTTGTCTACTAGTGAGATGATGAACAGCTGGGTTGTTTCCACATCTTGGCAATTGTGAATTGAGCTATAATAAACAATCTAGTGCAAATGTCCTTATGATAATTTTTTTTTTCTTCCAGGTAGATGCCTAGGAATAGGCTTCTCTGGCAAACTGCACATGCCTTTTCAAAAACACAACCTAATGATTCCTTTTTAATTTCTATATACCCTATAGTGCTTTTTATATTTTGATTTTTCTACAATGTACTTGCAGTCATCACTTGACAAACTCTCTTTATAGTATTCATTTCCTTTACATCTTTTCTTCAAGATTTATTTATATGAAAACTTCCAAATTCCTATAATTTTTGTGTTTGATAAGGATAATATTATAATTCTATTTTTTTCTGCTATTTGCTTTTTTAAAAAAGTGTTCTTCCTTTCTTGTAAGTAAGCCTGCTGCAAAAATATCAGACTTAATCATCGGACAAAGACTGCCAGAAAGATAATTTGTATTTTAAAATTAAAAGATTTGGTTATTATAACCCAATAAGCATTTCTTAGAAACCTACCATAAGCCCTTGATTGCAAAGAATAGTAAGGATATTCAGAGAGTCATGTATTGATTTGTGTTCTTTCAGTAACAAAAATACTGTTTTCTTTTATTACCTAGTTTATGCTCTCATCACTGTTCTTCAATATCATGGTTTTCCATAATTGTACACTATATAATGTCTCCCATTTGAAATGTAAAATAGTATTCAAAGTACTTGAAATACATTCAGTATAAAAACTGTCTACTAAATAAGATGGTCCAGAGCAATAACTATTTATAATATAATCTATTGTTGCAGTTATTACTTTCTTAGAAAACTTTTCTACTTAATAAACTTTTTTCCCAAAGTATCCTTTTTTTATTTTTTAGAAAATATAGATTTCTCATTTATTTCTTATTTTATAGATACTAGTGGAACCTCAGAAACACTCTTACGTATACAGACAGAGAATCTTAAAATAATGCTCTTTTATTATTATTCAGAAAATTAGAATGAAGCACAGTTCACATAAATTGTCAGTTGAAGCTGGAGTGCTGCTATCTTCTTGATTAATGAAAGAATGTTTGTTTACTATATTTTGGGATTAAGGGAACATCACAAACCAACATTCTCCGTGATGAAAGTGCTTTGAGTATAGAGACATAGCAATTTATAAAATTTCTTGATGAATACAATTTTATTACATTCCCAAGGAAATACAGAAAAATACATAGGAAGCTATCCTTTATTTCTTTTTGACTCTAAGAGACACTGTGACATTAAACCTGGATAATAATTTTCTTCAGTTTTGAATATTAATAATTTCTGCTAAAATTTTAATTTTTTGTGATAAATGATTCACTATACTATTATGTATTAATATTTGTGAAAACCATAAAACATTTAAACACACACATATACAAACACAAATGCATGTGTACACACACAGAAATAACCAGTTTGTATGTATTAGTCATCCTTTTGGAAATCAAATGGAGGAACAGAATAAATGTGAATTGTTTTTACTAAGAGGTGCACACAGAGGAATGTTCATATTATCTATGGATTCTTCTCTGATAAAGTCATCTATTAAAAAAAACCAAGAAGTTGGGTTAAAATTATTGGCTAATTACTAATGTTCCAATCATCCAAGCTATGTCACAAAAATGTATCTGATGGAAGGCAATAATTATCAAGTACCATTCCTGATATTGTTAATATAAGAAATGTATTACTTCCTAGAAATATGATACAATGATACTTGATAACAAGTACAATTTGTCTGTCATAAAGCAAATACTACCTACTCAAAACGGTTGAAATTCTACCTTTATGAGATTCCAATTATATAACTGCTTTTCATCTCTTGCAAACCTAACTTAGCCAACTGCAAAATATTTCGTTAATGCAACTGATTCCATAAACAAGCTGTTTGGTTCTGATATTTATGTGATAAAAATGTGAAGATTTAGATAGTGAAGTAACTAAGATAAAAATACAATGATTTACAAATATATGCATTTGTATAGACGTTTCTAGTAGGATTCTGTTAATACTCTAGAATTAATATTTCATAAATATAATCATTATTATTCCTCACAGTCTTAGAAAAGCTAACCATGGTAACATTTAAATATTCTTCAAAAATGTATTTTGCTTATTTTTTGTGTATAGTTCTTCTCTTATGTGGCGATAAACAACCTCTTAGATGATTTGAGATTATTAAAAATCCAAGTTTTCATCTGACTCTATAGTCCTATAATAAATTTAAATTGTTGTTTTACCCTAAATTTTAATACCAGCAGCTGATGTGGCCATTAATTTGAATATCTTGAGTCTTTTCGCTCTAGTCTCTGGTTTACACATTCCTGTGTTTTCTCCTGGTCTTGGATTCTACATATGGCTCTGGGTCCTATTGAAATAATATTTTTTCAGCAACCCTATGGCTTCATAACAATGAATTCCCCATCAGAATATCCACTATGTTGAGTCCAGGGCAAAATAAAGAAGAATAAACAAGCAAGTGGTTTTAGTTTTCAACCCCTAAAATTTGAATTGGTTTGTTATACAAACTGGATAACTAATACACCCCACTTGAAATATTTGAATTCAATTTGTCTGACGTAGATATTATTTTGAGTAAATTTATTTCAGGTTAATATGACGGTACAAGCATCCAGATCAAAATATTTGATTTTGTTAGGTAGAGTTTGTCTTGTAGTTATGTGCCACATACCAACCCTCCACCTGGGCCCATCCAGTGACAGATGTAGGTATTTTCAAGGCTTTTCAGATGATACTAATGTAGAGTTGGTTTTGAGAGTAATAACTTTAGAAAACTAAGATACCTGAATATTTGTTCCTAGAAATTCTAAATAACAATATTTGAATTTTTTAATACTCAGAAGTTTAGAGATTAATACATAATATATAGCTTTATATTAAATAAAGATTTTTGAATGAAAAAATAGTAATGTAAATGGTGGGTGAATAACTTTTGGAAAGAATATCCTAAGTTTACTAAAAACAAGCAGGGGACAAGCTTGAGATGGTTAATTTTAATTGGCATCATGACTGAACTAAGAGATAACCCAAATAGATAGTCAAATATAATTTCTAAGCGTGCCAGTGAGGACGTTTCCAGAAGGGATTAGCGTTTGACTCAGTAGGCTGAGTAAAGAAGATCCACCCTTATACCTTTGTGGGTGGGTATCCTCCAGTCCATTGAGTTCCAAAACAGAATAAAGAGGAGGAACAAATTTCTCTCTGTGTTCCCTGGAGCATCCACCTTCTCCACCTTGGGACATCAGCCCTCCTGGCTGCAGACTTTTGGACTTTGAGACTTACACTGTTGGCTCCCAGTTCTCAGGTTTGGATAGAAACTTCACCTCCAGCTTGCAGGTGTCAGATCCTAGGACTTCTCAGCCTCTCTAACTGCACAAGCCAATGCCTCACAGAAAATCCCTTTCTGTCTCTTTCTCTTTCTTTATATAGGCAGTCCATTTGGTTCTGTTTATCTGGAGAACTCTGACTAATACAAAGCTTGATGATAATCAACTAAGCTCCTGATTTGATAATTTCTTTTGTTAAATTATGAGTCAGAGGGGGCTTTAAACAAGTACTTTGTCTTCTTTAATAAAATATTTTTCTGGAGTGTCTGGGTTCATCCCAATGGCTAAGATTTAGGTGGGGGCAAGGGGGGGTTAAATTGTAGTAAAATTTAAAGGGCTTGTAATTAGCTTGAGGAATTATTGCCATTTGAGACATATCACTAAGTTTTATCTTTGGTCCTGTCCTATTCTGTATGTCTTTAAGAATTGTAGTAAAGGGAAATAATAGCTTCTAAAATTTTTATGACACTGACATAGGGATCATATTATATTAGGTAGAAAAATAAAAATGCAAAAGTTTACATACTGAGTAAAGATTGAAAGTTTCCTTATTAAATAAAGATTTCTATAAAAATATCTGGCTTTGCCTTTTACTTTCCCTTTAATTTATACAATGAGGCTAGACTTCCATGGGCCCCAGCTGAAACCTCGAAAAGGTGCTGTGAATTCTGAGCACTCTCTCTTAGAGTATAAGTCTGTAGCCCTTTCGAGTCACAAAATTAATTTCACTTTATTAATTAAAATATCCAGTCTATGTTATAATAAAAATTCTGAATTTTACTTAAAGCTGAGACTTTTTACAAGCCCTTGGTGTCAGCCTGCTCTAGGTAAGAAACCAGCAATTTAGCAAGAATTGATTGCCTTCTTTTTTCCTTCTTCTTTTAAATTCCCTCCTTTCTTCCTTTAAATGCCCACACAACCTCCTTCCCTCCAGAACCTTCCTAACTACTGTTTGGGACTCCTCGACTTTTCCAGGTCTGAAAAGTTGGGAAGGAAAGAGCAGAAGGAGAGAGTAAAGAGGATAAATCATCACTTGGCCACTACTGTCAGCTTGATCCACTATTGCCTTGGCAGGAGTGTGACATTGACTCAGTGTCCTGAGCATTTTCCTATAAATAGTTTAGGAGGACTAATCAACTCCTACCCATCGAGGAGGGCCTCTCATCTGCTGTTCCCTAAAGGAGGGTTGAGTTTCTATTGCGTTTCTTATTTCTTCTATCAACCTAACATTCTGGCCATCCCTTTATCTTTCTACTGAGGTCTTATGTATCCCCTTGAAGCCCTCGCATGGCTTTAACAAAACTTGAGAAAACCAAAACTTTCCTTTCACGTGAGCGGCTCACTCTAAGTCCATGGGAAACATTTATAATAGCTTAATGAGAAAATATCTTCTAGCTGAGGCTACCCAAAGAAATCACTCCTCTTTGGTTCCATGGTAAAGGAGCTCAACCCATTTTCCATGTTAGCCAGCTGCTTTACCAGATCAATCTGGGTCCTTCCAGGGGACACATATAAGCTCATCAAGGATCCCATCCTGTTCCCAGGATGAAAAGGAGTGGTAGGTAGTGTCCTTTTATTTTCCTCTCAGGATCAACTCTTAATTATTCAATAACCTTGATGTTGTGGAGTGAATAAGAGTAGTGTAGCCTGTTTTCAGTCATCTATTCTGCATATGGTTTGGAATGTAGTTCCTTCAATTTTAACATTCTATTTAATGGCTTTTTTAAAATTCTAGTTCTTCCTCATGTTTCAGATCTCTAAATATTGGGATGACTTAGGATTGAGTTCACAGTTCTTTCCAGGTGTTTCCATATAGTCTAGAAGCTGAGAAATCCCAATATTTTGTATTCACTCTGAACTTTGGGCTCATATATCCAAATGTGTAATCAAAGTCTTTCTCAAATGCCTAATTGACGTCTCAAAACCAAATCGACTAATCCCACTCCGCTGATTTCAATCATTCTCTATATTCCTTTTAGGAGCTTTATTTTCGTGATAAAGCATGATCTCATTCTTAAGGCAGCTTAGTAAAATACGCAGATGCCATCTTAACTTTCCTCCTTTTTCTCAATTTTTGTTACAGTACAAGCTGTAACATCTTATTCGATCTACCTTAAATGTTGTCCAAGATTTGGGCACTTCCTCTTCATTGCACCCCAATGATCCAAACTACCATAGTCTCCTACCAAGATAACAGTATTTTACATCTCTACCAGTTTCTCCTCATCCCCCTTTTCTGCTTTATTTTTCTCCATATTATCCATCTGTTTGTCTATTACTACTAGGATGTATGCTCCATGATGGCAAGGACTTTATTTTGTTAATTTTACAAAAATCACCTCCCTAGTTGGTGATTGGTCCTCACTAATTCTTCATCCAATTAATCCACTTTTAATAAATAAACCAATTTTAATCATCAAAAGTCATTACTTCTTTGATCATTGTATTATCATTTATATAGAATATACTTATTTTTCTCAGACTTCAATAAATCGGGTTGGACAGAACAAATTCTGTTCAATACTAATGGCATCCATTTGAACTCTGAGCATGTTTTATCATTTTAATGCAAGTAAATCATAATTAGTTTAGGCTAAATGGTACATAGTAACCCAGATAGTTATTGCATTCCTTTACCTTTGTAATTTGTAGTAATCTCCACTCTCATTAGTGATTATTGATACTTGTGCATAGTTTACTCTTTGAAGCACATGATCTTCCTCTTTAGGGAGGAAATCTCATAAATCTCCTATGTGACTAAGTCTGTTACTGAGGTATGTGGTGTTCTGTGTTAAAACGTCCTCCTGACTGCTAAATATCGCTAATCAGCTATCCCATTTTTCATGTAGCATTCATAATGTCCTTTAAAAAAATTGTGTTTCATGTTTGAGTATCTATTTTTTCACAAGTACTGGTGAATAGCAGGGGTTGGAGAGTGAAGCAGCATAAATTAGGGGAAGGCTCTTCTGCTTGGTCTGTGGCTCTAATTTCAGATAAATATTTAGAGAAACACATGTAGAATGTGGGATTATTTCTGAAAGAGAAGCGCTAATAATACAAATTCGCAAGCTAAACAAAACAATGAAACAGCTGTGTTTATTGGTTTACTTAGCTGTGCTTACCATAGCAGTTATGTATCTGCCTCTAACACCATTCATCACAGTCGGACTCTCCCGCCGCACTGTGAGATTCTCAATTACAGACAGACTCTTCTTTGTATTGCCATCAAGAAGAAGACTGCCTGATTCATAGCAGTCATTATGTCAAACTTTGGTGATGCTAATAAATTTAATTGTAATATTCTTACTGGTGATTGATACTTTTAAAATGTTGCCACGAGGACTTTGAAAAATCACCTGAGAATTTTCTTGTTTGGAATTGCCTTGAAAAAATATTTTCTTGCCCTAAAAATATGTTATGTTTAGTTTATGTATTGTGCTCTTTAAGTCTTTTTTTTAAATAATAGGTGTGAATCACTTTTGTAATTCAAATATAAACTTAAGAAAAATATAAAAATTATCTTTATTATGTTATTGTCTTAGTTATTATGTGCTCCTAAATGGTATTACAAGTATTAAAGCCCTTTTAATGTATACTCTGAGAAATACTGAAGTAAACAGAAAATAGATGCGACCTACAGCAAACCTCTGCAGATGTGGACCAGGATACATCTAAAAGTATGGTGTGTGTGTGTATGTGTGTCTGTCTGTCTGTGTGTCTATCCGTGTGTCTGCGAATGTGGGACAGTATCTGGAGCATAGAGTGAGAGTAAAGAAGTTCTGTTCAGGGGCGGTGCCTGTGGCTCAGTGAGTGGGGTGCTGGCCCTATATACCGAGGGTGGTGGATTCAAACCTGGCCCTGGCCAAACTGCAAGAAAAAAAAAATAGTTGTGTTGGGTGCCTATAGTCCCAGCTACTTGGGAGGTTGAGGCAGGAAAATCACTTAAGCCCAGGAATTGGAGGTTGCTGTGAGCTGTGACTCCACAGCACTCTATCAAGGGCAATAAAGTGAGACTCTGTCTCTAAAAAAAAAACAAGAAGCTCTGTTCAGACCATTTTATAACTCCGTTCCTGCTAGAAACAGTGGCCACATATTCTTCTTAGTAAAGTATCTCGAGAATGGAAGAAGCAGTATCCAGTGTACTCAGTACTATTATGAAACCAATATGTAATCACCCATACTCTCATATGAAAGATAAAACACAACCATAGTCCAGGATGAAGGAGGGAAGAGGAGGGGGAGGGAAGAGGAAGAAGAGGATGCCTGGAGGGAGGGTAACCAGTGGGATCACACCTATGGTGTATTTTATAAGGATACATGTCAAATCCATTCAGTGTAGAGTATAAATGTCTTAACACAATAATTAAGAAAGTGCGACGAAGGCTATGTTAACCAGTTTGTTGTATTTCAAACTGTATATAAAACCAGCACATGGTACCCCATAAATGCATTAATGTACAGCTTTGATTTAATAAAAAAAGAAGAAAAAAAAGAAAGTGACCACAGACTAAACTTGTTTTACTGCTTATAGTATTTGGCAAATTGGTAAACAAGTTCTTTCCTAATACCTACCCAGAAGAACAAAAATCATTTTACCACAAACGCATTTGTACCAGAATATTTATTGCAGCCCAATTCATAATTGCCAAGTTGTGGGTGCAACCCAAATGCCTATCAACCTGTGAATGGATTAACAAATTGTGGTATATGTATACCATGGACTATTCAGGCATAAGAAAAGATGGAGACTTTACATCTTTTATGTTTACTTGGATAAAGTTGGAGCACATTCTTCTTAGTAAAATATCTCAACAATGGAAAAAAAAAGTATCCAAAGCTCTCAATACTAGTATGAAACCAATATATAAACACACACTCACATGAATGATAAAACACAAATATACTCTAGTAAGGGTGAGGAGAGAGGAAGGAGAGGAGAGGGGAAGGTGGGTCAGTAATTGGTGGGAAGAGGGAGAGCATTTGGTGGGATCTCACCTAATGTGCGTAATGCAAGTGTGTATTTCAAAATAACTAAGAGCAAATTTTAAATGTCTTACCACAGAAAATAAGTGAGGTGATGGACATGTTAATCAGTTTGATTTGAGCATTATTGTACCCCTAAATGTATGCAGTTATGATTATAATTGAAAATTAAATTTAAAAAAGTTAAAAAAAAAGAAAATAGAAACAAAAGTCAGCATGTTTTTCAGGAAAAATGATTTAAGAAGAGACTTTATAAATATAGCTTGTAAATGTGAGCCTATTTCTAGAACTGGCAGGTATCTTGACATCCTTCACTTAATAAAAATAGGTAACAGTCACAGTCTATCCTATCTGTTGTTGTCCATGAGAGTAATATCTATTACAGGTAATGACCAGGATTATCAGATTATATGTTGAGTATTTTCTAATAATTTCCTATAATTTCAAAGAATATATAATAAATTGAGCTGAAGGAGAATGTGATGAATTAGAACAGATGTAATGGGTAGCCAAGTCTTGGATGTTTATTAAAATGTTGTTATTCTTGATGGGTTAATAAGGGAAGCTTGAAATGCATGCCAAGAACAGGAAAGACTCCTGTGAACGACTAGATTAGCAAATTTATTTTGAATATGTGGTTTTCAAGCTTTAGCAAAGGTGGCGAATCTTAGAGATGCCAACAAAGAAGGGGCCAATTAAACTGATTTTACAAACTGACTGACACTTGTGTTGAATTAAAGTAGGTAATTCTTACACCATGCCTGGCTTCAAAACTGGCTGCCAATAAAAACCAACACCATTTTGAACAACATATTGATGAAGCTTTGGGCAAAGAGATGCTCTGAATTGCTTCCTAGTCTTGGTTCTGAACATTTACTGTGCACAGTGATGTGATATTTCTTGAGCAAACCATCATAATCTGTCTTCTGAAATCAGCATGAACTCTTTTCTTATGTTTTCAATCTGAAAATGATCCTTTCTTTCCTGACACTCTTAAAGACATATTTCATTCTCTTTAATTTTCTGAACATCATAGGAATTTAACCACAACAAATGCAGAAACTAACTTGGGTGGAATACACTTAAGAAAAAAACAGCAGAAATTGATCACGTGTCAGATTTGGAGGCTGGAGGGCAGCAATGAGGTGTCAACAGGGTTACTTCTTTCTCAGGGATGTGAAGGAAAAGGCTTTTCAAGGTATCTCACTTTGCCATATAAGCAACAGTCTTCATCCTATGGCTCTTCACATCATCTTGCCTCTATATGTGTCTCTCTATTTAAATGTTCCCTTTTCATAAGGACACAAGTTATATTGGCCAAGGGCCTTCCTAATGAACTCATTTTAATATGATCACTTCTTTAAAGTCCATCTCTCCAAAGGAAGTAAAATCCTATGGTACAATCCTAAGAGTTCAATATGAATTTGGGGGAGGTGGTACATAATTCAGCTCATAGCACAAACTTAGAAGTCCTTTAAATCTCAGACTAAAGAGTATGTACACACTATAGTTGACATTTCTTTTTAAAAGTCTTTTCATTGGAAAATATAATAGCTAAAGAAAATGCTTGAGACAATACACTATTGTTTTAATAGCAACAGGGACTTCTCTGAGTACTGAAATTTCTGCAGTTCCATTATTGCTTTTTCCCCCTCTCGATTTCTGTATTAGTTTGAAACATACATGAGTGTGTCTCTGTGTGTGTGTGCCTGTTTAAAATGGTTCTGATATTTAAAGGCATTCCTGTTGAAGAATGTTTTCCATATTTCTTATTCTCTTTCAGTCATTTTAACTTTTATAATTTAATTATTTGTATTAGGCAAAACAATGGGTCTAATAAATAGTTATATTTTCTTATCTATTTCATTATAAAAGTTAATATGTTATGGGGTCACATTGTTCTTCATTTTTATTTAATATTAAATAGTATACTGTGTAAATCACATATGTTCAATTTTATCATGTAGGTTAAAAACTTTTTAAAAATCAATGTTTCTCAGCATATCAGATTCCCTTTAGTTGATTTTGTTTCTTATGAATTATATTCATTACTTTAAATTAATAGCTGTAATTATTAAAGAGTAATTATGAATAGTTTGGGGAGAATTTTTCCAGTCTTCTGTATAATCCTGTGGTTATCAATTATTTTCTTACTTATTTCAATTTCGTAATTTAGATAAAAATGTTGGAAGATAAATGAATTCAGGAAAGTCTGAGGTTACAAAATCAGTGAACACAAATGATTAGCATTTTTACACATTAATAACACTCAAGCTGAGAATTATATTAAGAACTCAATTCCATCTAAATAGCTGCAATAAAATAAAATAAAAACATCTCGGGTATACTTAACTAAAGATATGAAATTTCTCTACAAAAAGAAGTACAATACACTGGAAGAAGAAATTGTAGATGACACCAGCAAATGGAAAAAGCATCCTATGCTCATGGATCGGAAGAATAATTATCATGTAAATATCCATACTTCCCAAATTAATCTACAGAAATGCAATTCCTATGAAAAAACAATGTTATTTTTCAGAGAATCGGAAAAATAAACTAAAACGTGCACAGTATTCACAGCTCAATTTACAATCGCCAAAATGTGGAAAAGTCATTTTATGCAAAAGGTACATACACACACACATATATAAAACATACGCCCATAGAACTCTACTCAGATGTTTAAAAGAATAAAGAAACATGTCTTTTTCAGCAAGCTGGATAGAATTGGAGGACATTATTCTAAGTGAAATAACCCATGAGCAAAAAACCAAATACCAATAGTTCTCACTTATAAGTGGGAGGCAAACAGTGGGTATGCACGCTTATACAGAATGACTTAGTGAATGCTGGACACTCAGACAGGGGAAGGCAGGAGTGTGGGATGAAAAATTACCTATTGGGTACAGTTTACACTATTCAGGTGATGGATACATCAAAAACCTATACTTCTCTACAATGCAATTCACAGATTTTACATGACAACAAAACATTTGTACCCCCTAAATCTATTTAAATAAAAAAGTGTTAGAAAAATGTTATTACAGTTTGATAAGAAAAGTTAGAACACTATCAACTGGCCAGATTCAATTGGGGAAAGACATGGCAATGTGTCATTCTCACCTCTAATGTAATTGTTATGACAGCCTAGAAGAAACAATATATAGATGATTTATTTTCAGGACTTGACCATGCCTCTAAAATCGTGTGCACATTTATAATGGTAGTGACTAAAGGGAAAGGATATAAAGAAGAATATTGTTGGGTGGTGCCTGTGCGTCAAGGAGTAGGGTCCCTGCCCCACATACCAGGGGTGCTGGGTTCAAGCCTGTTCCCTGCCAAAACTGCAAAAAAAAAAAAAAAAAAAAAAAAAAGAAGAAGAAGAAGAAGAATATTGTTCTATACAGAAAAATTTTTAAATGTAGCAAATGAGCTATAAGTCCTCTTCCATTCAGTTGTACATGCCAACAAGATGGAAAGAATATGCTTCTGACTTCAAGTACTGTTTTCAGCACAAATTGGTAAATAACACCCTTGACATTTTCTTTAGCTTCCTAACAATTTTAAAGTTTCTCCAAATTATTGAAACCTCAATATCTAGAACTCAAAAACGAATTTGAAAATAGAGTTATTTTAGTTTTTTTTTTTTTTTTTTAATTTCTTTACTGGGGCAGCACCTGTGGCTAAGTGAGTAGGGCACCAGCCCCATATACCGAGGGTGGTGGACTGGAACCCAACCCCGGCTAAACTTCAACAACCCCCCCAAAAAAAAAAAAAAATTGCCAGTTGCTGTGGCAGACACCTGTAGTTGCAGCTCCTCTGGAGGCTGAGGCAAGAGAATCACCTAAGTTCAGGAGCTGGATATTGCTATGAGCAATTGACACCATGACCCTTTATCACCAAGGAGATAAAGTAAGACTGTCTCTACCAGAAAAAAAACTTCACTGTTTTTTCTTTAGCGACAACACAAAGATTGGCAGGCCGGTCCCTAAATTCTTTCAAATTAATAAGTTAATGAATGAATATTTCTTCAAAATAATAATGTAAATAATGCTAATCCACTGGATAAGAAAATATTTAAATCAATGACAAATAGCACCTATTAAATATGAAACTGAAGACCTAATACTTAATCCATTGTTAACTACAGGTTGGGTGGTCATTGTATCAGTATTTCATTGCTGCTATAACAAATTACCACAAATTGTGTGCATTAAAACAACACAGATTTATATTACAACTCTGGAGTTCAGAAGTCCTAAAAGAGTTACATCAGGCTACCATCAAGATGTTATCAGGCATCTGAAACCTTCAGAGAGAAATCCGCTTCCTTACTTTTCCAGTTTGAGAGATGGCCTACATTCTGTGGCTCTTGGCCCTCTTTCAGAAATTGTACCATTTCAGCCTCTGCTCATATCATATGGTCACATCTCTTTCTTTGACCCTCCTGCCTTTCTCTTATATCAAACTTTGCAATTACTTTTTAATGCACTTAGAAAATTCAGTATAATCTTTTCATCTCAATGTATTTAATTTAATCACAAGTGCAAAGCCCCTTTTGACCATGTGAGGGGATGCATTCACAGGTTCTGGAAATCAGAACATGAACATCTCCCAGGTTTCATTACCCTCTATTAAGTACCTACTCTCAGACTTAGCGAGGGTGACCAACCAGCTTCTTAGGTCATGTTTTACAAAATTAATATCAAGAGTGACCATCCAACTATCTTTATCTAATTAGAATATATTTTGGTTCCTTACTTCTGATGAGTATCCCAGTCATTTAGACACAGTATTGTACTATTAATTCTGTTTTCTCTTGGTTTCTTACATGTTGGGGTTATTATAGCTAACCAGGCACTAACAGTGAGACAAAATATCATCAAAAATCAGTGAATCTGTGCATAGATGTCAAAACATAAATGTGAGAACATGTTTATGAGTCTATTCCATATTGTAGCCCAAAAAGATTCCAAAGAAGGACAAAAGAGTCCTTGGAGTCTGTGCAGTCTTTGTCTTATTCAGTGTGCCTCTGATTCAGTTGTCTTCTCTGTCTAATCCCTCCAAGTGTCAGTCAGGCTCTATATCATTGGTCTCCTTGATTATCATTGTCATACAGAAGTATGTAGCAGATTTCTTCTATAATCTACCTTCCTCTGGCTGGGAATAGTGGGTGATGACTGTAATCTTAGCTATCTGGAAGGCCATGGTGAGAGGATCACTTGAGTTGAGGAGTTCAAGACTAGCCTGAGAAAGAGCAAGACCCTGTCTCTACCAAAAATAGAAAAATTACCCAGGTGTTGTGGCAGTCACCTGTAGACTCAACTGCGTGGGAGGCTGAGGCAGGAGGATTGTTTGAGTCCAGGAATTTGAGGTTGCTTTGAGAAAGGTTAATGCCACAAAATTCTGTCCTAGGGTAACTAACTAACTAACCAACTAACTAAACAAACAAACAAACTACCTTCCAAGCATTAACTTAAAAGAGATAGCCATGGATCTATAATGGCTGAAGGTTATGTTTACCCACTATTGCTTTCATTATAAAATATATTAAGGCTGCTCTAAAATATATTAGTATGCTGCTTTATAAGATTTATCCTTAGAGAGTGAAGCCCACCAGTGACAGCGAAGGAAAAATGGCAAAAACCTTGACAGTCCATGTCCATGCTCTGAATGACAAGTAACACCCACTTCCTTCAGGTATTTTTACTTTGCCAAAAAGCCCATAGTTTCAGAGAAAGCCCTGAAAAGCTCCTAAAATATTAGTGTTCAAAGGTTTTAAGAACATTGTTCTCCTGGAACAAAGGAAAGTGGCTGTCTTAATGAACAATTTCAGGGGGTGTGTCTGCAGGAAAGATAAAAATTGAGGATGACTAACATCTGTACAATATGCGTGAGGGGAGATCTCATTAAAAGAGAAGGGCAAAATCCTTTTTCCAGATTTTACAAGACATATAATCATATCAAATACTAATAGAACCTTTCCTAGGGGAGTTTACAGACGAGGGACTGTGAAGCTTACACTCCATTAGTTTGACAACCAATTTACCTCTCTGAATGTTTTTATCTATTGATTTGTCTATTGATTTGATGTATCTATTGATTCTCTGATTATTTGTCTACCATTTATAGATAGCTCCTTTCTTGCTTACTACTTAGTAGCAGTTGCTACATAACTGAGTATTTTCTGTTGTCTTCCTTCCTTTCCCTTTTTCCAGAGAACCCATCAATCGTACCTGCATTCCTTACTCCCTGAGTGTGATACTCCTCCCTATTGCCACTGGCAGCACAAGCAGTCTCTGCATTGGTCTTTTCCCAAAAGTTTATTCCTCCAAAACAACCATCAGTGCTGGGCTAGGGTGGGGAACCTGTAGCCTTGGAGCTACATGTGGAACCTCTGGATCCTTGAGTGAGGTCTTGTGCCTGAATCCAAATTCTATAGAACAAGTTTGGATTTGGTTGAGGGGCTGCAACTGTGGGTCTGGAGGGTCAAGTGTAGCCCCAAGGCTGCAGTTTCCCTAACAGGGGGAGTAGGTGATTGGGAAGCTTTTCAGTTTCTGGAAGGATTGATTGCTGCCTTCTCACCAATCTGCTCTAGTGTTGGCTGTATGTAATAGATGAACACATGAGGATTAAAATGGATTAAGACATTAATGTAAAATTTTTTGAAGCAACCAGTTTATTATATATTCACAATTATATAGATAAAAAAGGTATCACATCACCTACTTTTTAAAAATTGGTTTCCTGTGCATTTTAATAAACATACTACAAAACACCTAGAAATCTCACATAAAATATAATAAACAATTTTGAATGTATAGCTGTGACTGTGAGATGATAAAATAAATTTTTTTTTAATTTCTTATAGCATAACTATGTACATTAATGCAATCATGGGGTACAGTGTGCTATTTCTATTTCCATATACATTTTGAAATACTCTCATCAAACTGGTTAACATAACCTTCATGTCATTCTCTTAGTTATTAAGTTAAGACATTCATACTCTGCTTTTAGAAAGATTCACTTGTACCCTTGTAAGATAAACCATAGAAGTGACCCCACCAATCATCCTCTCTCCCCCCATCCACCTCCCTCACCTCCCCCTCCCATCCCCTTCCCATATTCTAAGGCTATAATTAGGTTATGACCTTCCTATAAAGTTTATATGGATGGAATTAGAAAATGTTCTTCTTAGCAAAGTAGCTCAAGAATGGAAGATAACTTCTTAAAGGAAAAAGAAAAGAGAAAGGAAAGAAAACCAAACCGCAAAACTAGAAAATGATGGGGGTTTTTTTTGTTGTTTTGTTTTTTTTTTTTAAATTGGATGAATTCCCATGTATAAAATGGCTCAACTAAAGTAATTTTAAAATTGAAAGCAGCTGTGAGGGGAATTGTAGTTTTAGAAACAGATTTTTTTTTTTCCTGAAATCCATAATTTAAGATAAAGATTTCTAGTTTCTTTTAGGTTATAATTTCTTCTCTTTTATTCTTCTACCTTATAATTCTGAAGGTCTTTAAATGTAGTAATGATTATTATCACTTCTTGATTCCAGTTCTGTAGTTATTTTGTAAAACCAGAGGACTCATTCCATTTACAAGACAATGGCGAATGGAAGAAAATGTCTACATTAAGTAGGAAAGAAAAATTTTTTTAAAACTGCTTAATATTTGGCTCTGTTCTATAATAAATGCCGCAGAACCTTTCAAAAGCAAAGCAAAACGATTATAAAATTGAGTCCATATGATTTATGAGGACATAGAGTGAAGAATAGGGATATCATTACACTTTGAACATTATCATATTCTTATCTGTTAAGTGGGGATAACAATTGTTTACCTTGCCTAGCTTGTAAAATTAATTTTGAATTTTGTAAATGAAGACATGAAAATATATGATGGTGAGTATAGTAACTAACTGCCAGGTAGCTAGTTAAGTATGAGCAGTGAGGATGATAATGGACTGGTCCGGGTCAGGCTGACCTTCACTTTTTTGGAATGAGTCTGATTAAGTCCTGTAGCTGGGTTGTTTTCAACTTTGCAGGTGGGCCATTCAGACAAAAGACTTAACAGACACTGTGTCTGGTGTTTCTCAATTTCCTCCAGCTCAAAATAATGCTTTCACCACAGTGTCAGTATTGTCAGAGTAGCATACTCTGACCCCTCTCACCACCCTGAGAGCTGTGGTTGTTTTGTCCATGATGCCACAGATTTATTATCTGCCAGGAAAAATGATATACTACTTTGGAATAATAAAGATGGACTTATATTTTCCATCTCTGAAGCACATTTGCATTTGAAAATGCTTTTATTCACACACACACATACATATATGTTTTACACATACATATGTGTGGTGTGTGTGTGTGTGTGAACAGAAGCATTTTCAAATACAAATGTGCTTCAGAGATGGAAAATATAGGAAGATATACATATATGTCTCTTTAGTGATTTTCCCAAGTGAGTATTTCAAAAATTCATCTGGGCCAGTTTTAAATGCTTGTTTTCCAAGTGATTCTGGTTGTGGGTGAAGTCCAAAAATATTCACTTTAACAATTGTTTTCTGTGATACTGATAGCTGTATTCTGTGGACCATGCTCTGTAATGCTCTGAGAAAAATAAAGTCTTAGTTTATATTTGCTCTTTCCATAATCCAGCAGTTCTCAACCTGTGGGTTGTAACCAATGAAAATACATCCTGCATATCAGCTATTTACATTACAATTCATAACAGTAGCAAAATTACAGTTGTGAAGTAGCAATGAAAATAGTTTTATGGTTGGGGGTCACCACAACATGAGGGACTGTTTTAAAGGGTCACGGCATTAGGAATGTTGAGAACCACTACCATAAACACATGTGGGGGTATGTGATTGGAGTTTCCTTCCTTGTCTTGGGTCAATTCATAGTCTGCTCATGTTCTTATGTGCTTTCAAAAAGTATACGTAAGGCCAGGCATGATGGCTCACCCCTATAATCCTAGCACTCTGGGAGGCCAGGGTAGGTGGATTGCTTGAGTTCAGCAGTTACAGACCAGTCTGAGCAAAAGCAAGATCCTGTCTCTACTAAAAATAGAAAAGCTGGCCGGGTATGGTGGTGCTTGCCCAGCTACATGGGAGGCTGAGGCAAGAGGAACTCTTGAGCTCAAGAGTTTGCAGTTGCTGTGAGATTTGAGATTACCAAGGCACTCTACCCAAGGTGACAGAGTGAGACTGTTTCAAAAAGAAAAAAAAGTGTCTGTAAAAGATAGTACAATTTATCTTTTTAAGGAACGTAGTAGGACAACGGGAATCAAAAGAGTAAGAAAAGAAGAAAGGAAAGAAAAGGAAAAAGGTACAAATGGTGTAATCACCTTTGGGATATGGGGCTATGTAGGCTACTCTGCTCATCAGATACTATGCTGAATATTTACAACTGTATACTGACTCATTTTCATCATATACTTAGGAAATAAAACATATTTGAAATATTGGTTTTGATTAAAAAGGCACAAAACTACTGTCTGTCTACATGACTTTATTTTATATTAATAAAAATGTAGCACTTAGTATTCTGGCATGCCTGCATTATAACACTATCTCAAAATCAATTCAGATGAAATATAGAGGTGTGTGGAGGAGACATATAACCACTATCCTAGAGGTCACTGATAGCAGCACTAGATTATATCGGAAAATCAATGTGCCACCCATGACAGAAGTAACATCTTTGCTATTTCCTTGGCTTTAACTGGTGTAATCTTATAATTAGCAACAACTGTAATTTTTTAACTTTAATCAAATTATATTCACGGTAATTTCCAAAAGTCTCCTAAGGGTGGCATGTAATCAGATAGAAATATTCTAATCACCTAATATGAATAGTTACTATACAACTTGAATATTTTTAATACTTTATTGTCAGGGGAACACCAAGTAAGTATATCCAAGGATCACAATAGGATGTGAATATTTTGTTTAATGTATTTTCTACTCCTTAAAATTAAGGTTTAGTTACAGCTTGATTTAGTCCAGGTCCTAAAACATTAGGCACTGTAAACGTAGATAATATATTTAGTTTCAAATGTCTGTATAAATTGGCTATTACCACTTTCACATGTTAGAATCATGTGCATGATTTCTCATGATTATCTTTCAATTGATTAAAATGAACTTAGGATAATAGGTGATAAGGAAAAGATTAGCCATCATTTCCGGATCCATCCTGTTTCCCGGAAGCAACCGAAAAATAGAGGTAATTAGGTGAAGACTGATCTTCTTGTTAATGTGCTAGTCAAGCTACCAGATGCAATTAACTAATAGAAAGATAATAGAAAGTCTTGATCAATGGAATGTTTTTTAGTATAGATTGAGATACATCTGGTTAGTCAAGGTTGCTGATGATTAACAAACAGAATTTAAAGACGAATTGAACATGTTTCCCTAAGGAATGTATCATAGCTTTATAATAATTGGAGTATAAAATGTGTCTATCTTCTAACTGAAATATCTCTTGTTATGGAAATTACTTACTCCCTGATCATATCACTTAGAGATTTCACCCTTCAAATCTAGACCAGGCTATGCTGTAATGTGGCCAGGGAGAATCTGAAGGGCTTTACTTCTGGTCTCAGATTATGTTATGCTTTGTTGGCTAATCTGTGGTTTCACTTGAGTCTCACTATTCTTTATTTTCCTTATTGATAAATTTTCTTATTTTTCTAAAAATTTCCCAGCTATTTCACCATAGAAAAACAAGGTGTCTAATATGAAATGCATGTGCTTTCCCCTCTTTTTTGGTATATTTCTATTAGTTTATGTTCCATTGTTTTTCACCTGACTTCAGTGCTGCTTCATCAGTCCAACAAAAAAAAATTCATCAAACAGGTGGCACCTGTGGCTCAAGGAATAGGGTGCCAGCCCCATATACCAGAGGTGATGTGTTCAAACCTGGCCCTGGCCAAAAACTGCAAAAAGAAAAAAAAAATTCATCAAACATTGTGTTTAGAGTTAGAGTTATGACAGAAAAAAAAAACCAGTATGGGATTGTAGACTAGAGAATAAGCTAGATACTAATGTCATATAATAATTTGTAAATTATTTACACTTTGTTAACCTCTAAGATAATGTAAGAAGTTATAAAAGTTTTTCTTAATGAAGTGTCACTTTGTTTTTTTTTTTTTTTGAGACAGAGCCTCAAGCTGTCCCCCTGGGTAGAGTGCCATGCCATCACAGCTCACAGCAACCTCCAACTCCTGGGCTCAAGCGAGTCTCCTGCCTCAGCCTCCCAAGCAGCTGGGACCACAGGCGCCCGCCACAACGCCTGGCCATTTTTTGGTTGCAGCCATCATTGTTGTTTGGCAGACCAGGCTGGGGACTCGAACCCGCCACCTTAGGTGTACGTGGCTGGCGCCTTAGCCGATTGAGCCACAGGCGCCAAGCCCAAAGAATGAATTTTAAAAGTTAATTTCCCCAAAAGCACGTTATCCTAGAACATCCTAATAAGGCCGCAAGTTTTATCCCTTTAGACCACAAACCACTGGCCAAGAGAAGAGAATATAATTTATGTGTCGATTGACAGGATAGCAGACAGGCATGCATTATGATGCTTACAGTATTCGTGCACTCATAGTATGTACAAATAAATAAGTTGGGTTTAAAATAAAGCCCAGAAGAAGAATGACCCCACTTAAAGAATCCAATTAAGGAGGTAATAATTTGAGCGCTTTTTTATACTAGGCACTGGAAATACAGGTGAAATAAGAGAAGACTCTTGCCCTTTTGGAGCTTGTGATCTAATAAAAGTCAAATTAGTTAATTCAGTGATAAAGACTGCAAAGAAAAATCCAGTGTGTGCATGATGGGGAAAAGTAGTTGATATCCTAATTTCCATCCATACAAGCTACACATCCCTTACAAATGGAACTTTAAAACTGAACCTCTTAACTATTTTTGAGAACTCAATTTCAGTATCCTACTGTCTAATCCAAACATTCTATTCTCCTAACTTGCTTGATCCTGTAATAAATACCACTGTGAAGAATCTGACTTAAAGCCCAGGGCCTGTGGCTCAATGGTTAGGTCACTGACCACATGTCCCTGGGCTGGTGAGTTTGCCCGGCCCAGCCAAATTACAATAACAACAACAAAAAAGGCTGGTCATTGTGGCAGGCCCCTGTAGTCCCAGATTGCTTGAGCCCAGGAGTTTGAAGTTGAAGTGAGCTGTGACACCGCAACACTCTACTAAGGGTGACATGGTGAGACTCGGTCTGAAAAAAAAGATTCTGACTTCAATTAGTTCGCCATTCCATTGACCCCCTTGTTAACTATCATCCCCTCCTTTTTTTCTGCTTTACTGTCTCATACAAGTTAGATTCAGTAGCTCGTTAGAAAACTGCTTATGCCTCCGCGCCTATGGCTCAAGTAGCTAAGGCGCCAGCCACATACACCTAAGGTGGTGGGTTCCAATCCAGCCCAGCCCGCCAAACAACAACGGCTGCAACTAAAAAATAGCTGGGCGTTGTGGTGGGCGCCTGTGGTCCCAGCTACTTGAGAAGCTGAGGCAGAGACTCGCTTGAGCCCAGGAGTTGGAGTTTGCTGTGAGCTGTGATGCTACAGCACTCTACCCATGGGGACAGCTTGAGGCTCTGTCTCCAAAAAAAAAAAAAGAAAAGAAAAAAGAAAACTGCTTACATGCTTAAGCACATAGTACAAAATTCAGAAGATGGCTGGGTGTCTGTAGCTCAGCTGCTAGGGCACCAGCCACATACACCAGAGCTGGTGGGTTCGAACCCAGTCCAGGCCTATTAAACAACAATTTAAACAACAATGACAACTATAACCAGAAAATAGCCTAACCTTGTGGTGGGCACCTGTAGTCCCAGCTACTTGGGAGGCTGAGGCAAGAGAATCGCGTAAGCCCAGGGGTTGGAGGTTGCTGTGAGCTGTAATGCCATGGCACTCTACTGAGGGCAACATAATAAAACTCTATCTCAAAAAAAAAAAAATCAAAATTCAGAAGATGATAAATATAATCAAAAGTAGACCTTCCTGGTTCGGCGCCTGTGGCTCAATCGGCTAGGGCGCCAGCCACATACACCTAAAGTGGTGGGTTTGAATCCCCGGCCCGGGGCTGCCAAAGAACAATGACGGCTGCAACCAAAAAAAAAAAAAAAATGGCCAGGCGTTGTGGCAGGCGCCTGTAGTCCCAGCTACTTGGGAGGCTGAGGCAGGAGACTTGCTTGAGCCCAGGAGTTGGAGGTTGCTGTGAGCTGTGATGCCATGGCACTCTGCCCAGAGGGATAGCTTGAG
>CAUYQV010169250.1:0-20408 GCA_963574575.1 Galagoides demidoff
TCCTCATGGTGGGGGGAGGGATGTGAAATTTATTAGAAAAGGGTGGCTCATAGGTGGGAGGCTCCTCCCCTGTGGCCTCCCCATAAGCCCAGCTCAGCACCATCTCATAACTCTGCCTGCCCTGGATACCTCCGTGCTCCGGGGATGACCTCCGACCCTGGCTGTGCCACTCCTGAACACCAGGTCGGCTGACCCTGCCCCTGGATACCTCCGTGCTCTGGGGATGACCTCCGACCCTGGCTGTGCCACTCCTGAACACCAGGTCGGCTGACCCTGCCCCTGGATACCTCCATGCTCCGAGGATGACCTCCGACCCTGGCTGTGCCGCTCCTGAACACCGGGTCGGCTGACCCTGCCTCCTGGCAGCTCCAAGGCAGCCCTGTTCAGTCTCCCCGTTTTGCTTCCCAGTTCCCAACTTCCCCAAGGTTTCTTCTACCTTCCAGGAAAGAGAGAAAGATGGAATGGGGTCACGGGAACCCACAGGGCTGGACTTCATTATCCTGCTGACTGGACCATCTATCCACTTTTGGTATTTCTTTTAACAGGTTGGCCCGATACAAACAGCCTCTCTGGCAGAGTAGTTGGTGTTTGCAGGTGGGGCCTTGGAGCTGGAGCTCCTGGCTTTGAACATCGGTCTCAGATTTCTTCACCCTACAACCCTGGGGAAGACAATTGGCTTCCCTAAGCCTCAGAGTGATCGACATATTTACTCTAAGACAGCAACAGGGAGGAAAAGCTCCTTCATGGAATGCGGCCTGGGCTGAGCTGTCCTCCAAAAGACGTGGGGTCTGTGCGTGTGACTTCATTTGGAAATAACATTTTGCATATATAATCCATTAAAGTGAGGTCCTATGAGGTGAGGATGAGCCTTACCTAGTTACCGGGGCCCTTATAACAGGGAAATTTGGACACAGGACACAGAGACACACAGGGCAGAAGGCCGCCCGATGATGGAGGCACAGGTTAAAGTGGCAGTGACGTGGTTGTGAGTCATCATTACTTAGGACCAAACCAAGGAGCACTGGGCACTGCCTGCTACTCTCAGAAGCTGGGAAGGGCAAGGAAGGGTCCTTCTGCAGTCTTCAGAAGGGGCAGAGGCTTGCCCCCAGACTCTGGAGCTGTGAGAGAATAAATTTCTATTGGGTAAGCCACCAAGTTTGTAGCAATCAGTCACGACCGCTCTAACAAACTGTCGATCCCTTAGTCTAGTACCTGGTACATAGTAGGTGAACCATCAATACATAGGTGATTTCAATTAGCCTGACAATGTGTCTAAACATAGTAGATGCCCCCAGAATGTTTGTGGAATAAAACAAATTATGTTAAAACATCTTTTTGAAGTACATTTTACAAACACACATAGTGGACCACCTCTCTACACTGACCCCCCCTCCTTAAATTGGTCTAATTTTCATAGACCACATAGGCAGACACACACCACATGTTTGCAGTAGAAGATTCTTACAGTGACCATCTCAGTATGCTGACCAGTTTGTTACTGTCCCTTTGGTGGTCAACTTACAGAAGTTCTACTGTATTCCTAAATAAAGTCTTTATGCATAAAACTATTTATAATAACATGGTATTTAGTGTTAAAAATGTTTAAACACTTTAAAGACCAAGCACAATAAGTAAATTATTCTGCCGTAAGCACATCCATATATAGGCAGGATTTTATATACTCTGTAGTAATAAAAAATATTAGTAGAGATTGAATATTGAATAATGCTTTAACGTGAAATATATTATTTTGATAGAGGTATTTGGGGTATTAAAGAAGATAAGCTATGATGAAGTTTAATGAAATAACAGTGCAATCATATGAATCTGTACTAAAGCATGTACCAAAAGGCTGGTGTAGTTTGCTACAGGCCATTATAAGTGATTGGTTTTCTTTCTTGTGCATGCTGATTTCCTATAGTGAGTGTATATTACATTTATTAGAAACAGAAACTTTAAGAAAACAATTCAGGTAACAAAGTAAATATATATGTAAATGTAGCAGCATATAACTGCCCGCAATTCTGTGGACTGTAGCATAGATTTTACAAACTGGGGTAGCTTGGGCTTGTGTCTCAAATAAACATTTGCAAAATGAATTCCTTGGGGCCAAGTTTATATCTACAGCGTGAAGAACAATCACTCTTTGCTTGGAACGGCACTAAGTCTCACAGAGAGCTGTGTCCCTGTGAAGTTATTGACAGGCTCTGCCCCTGTTTGAAAATACAGTTATGTGAAATCAATCAGTAAGTGTAATCATGGTGTGCCTGTTATGGTTGTAGGCACTGAAAATTGAAAAGAAGTTCAACCAGAGACTTTTAGAGTTCAAAGAAGAATCAGTGGTCATCAAATTGAACAACGTACCCACAGAACGAACCTTGTCTGTTACAAAGTTAGCTGGAGGTTGTGACTCAAGCAGCTTTGGTGGACGCCAGTAAACCACGCCCTGATGTAAGCACAGGTGTGGGTGTTTCTGTCCCTCGAATTTGGTCTGGACGGGTGACATGCTTCAGCCCACAGAATGTGGCAGAACTGATGCTATGTCAGTTCTGGACCTGCCCCTTAATCAGACCTAGCAACTTCTCTCTTGTCCAGATGAAGCCAGACAGGATGGAAGAGCCACCCTGTGAGCACTGTGCTGTGAGAAGCCAGCCACACCGTGTGAGGAGGCCCCATGGTGGAGGACATGGCCTCCAGCCCACAGCCCCTGCTGAACTTCCAGATGCCACCAGCGCCAACCTGCCAGCCACGAGGGAGACCCCCTTTGAAGTAGATTTTTTAGCCCCAGTCAAGCCGGCTGGTTGATGACATGTGAACTCTCCCTGCCAAGCTGTGCCCAGATTGCAGAATTGTGAGCACACAAATCAGGAGGTTTTGTAGAAACCATTACGTTTTGGGTTGGTTTGTTGCATGACAAGAAACGACCAAAACAGACATTTAGTCTCAGCTCAGACATTTCTAGGAACAGAAGACTCCATGCCTCATCAAAGACTCTGATTCATTCCTTAATAACAATAATTGCTAGAACATTCTTCTTTATATTTAACCAAATGTGCCTTCCTGTCATGCACACGTCTCTATGTAACGTCAGTCTGTGTTCCTGACACGTGGCAGCTCTTCCGGTTTCTTGAAAGTTCTGCACACAGTGGGTTCCCACCACATCTTCTGCCCTCCGGGTGCACACACACACACGTCTTCTCTTTCCGAACATCCCAACTCCTTCGGGTCCTGATTCTTTCCTTAACATGCTCAGGCTTTTCCTGGTCAACCAGACACCACCTAGAAGTGCAGAACCCAATCACTGTCTAGCAAAGCAACACAGACAAAAGCTTTCCCACACTGACTCATGTGCTCTCGTCTACACGTCCAGTTCGTCCTGCGGGTGGCAGGTATGTGCACCCATTCCTAAAGCTATTTTAGCTTTTGCCCTAAATATTTCTAAGCGTGTGGGAAATGGAGTGACTCTGGTAGGACCCACAAATTGAGCAATCCGACCAGAATAAGCTACAGGCTTTGCACGTATCTGGGTGAGAATGGGTGGAATGCTCCCTGTGGTCACCCACAGCTGCAGGGTGCAAGCTGTGAAATATTGTCTTTACTTTTTAATTCCATGGCTGCTCAGAAATCTGCTGGCTATAACAAACATATAAATTAATATCTATGTTTTTGCTGCTCGTGTAACCAACCGAGGAGTGAGCTTATTAGCTATTCAACGCAGAACGTGGTCTCTGACTCATTTGTGCTACTCTCCAAAATGCTTCAAGACCAGCCTGTCCTTACGTGGATGAGAGTTTCTCTAATGGGGAACTTAATCTGTTTCTAAGTTACACTGGAACAGACTGGCACTGGGAATGCGGTTATCGAGCCAACTTCACGGTCAGTGATGGTTGCAGTACCCAACAGACAGATGGAGCTCTGCCTTTGCTGTAGAAATGGCCAAGTGATCACAGGAGGGGGGGAGTGTTGTTTTTTTGTCTTCATTTGAGTAATGCTGACATGTATTATAACAAGACGAGATCTCCACCGTTTCTAAAAGCCAGAGTAGAAGGGGGCAGCATTGGGAGCAGGGTGAAGGCACATCCTTGCTGCCCACACTTTTTCTCCCCAAACATCCCTGGGCTTTATGTTCTCCAGAAGTTTGTGTGGGGCAGGAGATGCAGAACCAAAGGGCTGGGTTGGTGCCTCCCACCCCACTGCCACTCCTCGGCTTTCTCACAATGAACTGAGTGACTAAATTGAAGGCGAATTCTTTATAGCATTGGGGAAGAGCTGATAGGCTCTCTGTGGAGCAGGCTGTGTGTAAGTGTCAAACTAAGGTAAGGGCCATTGAGTGTCCATGGAGATGCCCTCAGCACACTAGAGCTGACCGCCCTGACCTCTCCAATCCCAGCAACCTTCACGTTTCCTCCACTTTTTCACTACTAAACACAGGCCTAACAGAGACCCGTCGCCCTCCCAGAGTCAGTAGCTTCCTGAGTGGCTGGTGGAGTCAGGAGTTTTCACAGACGGCTTCTGTACAATGGCTTTCCATCCAGAAACACGCACGGCTACCCCAGCGGCTCCCCTTACTCTTCACGCGCTCACGAGTCCTGCTCATTTTCCCTCCACCCCAGGCTGAGCCCCAGCCCTTATGCAGGGACTGGACACACCTCCTGCCTCCAGGGACTGCCCAGGGGCATCTCCGACTCTGATTCACGGTGTCCCTTCCACACCTACTTTTCTGGGTTAGTACTGCCAGGTAGATACAAGACACCCAGTTCCATTTGGATTTTATGTATACAGAATGAATTTTTTCTTAGTATAAGTATATTCCATGTGCTATTTAGCACATATTTATACCAAAAGATTCTTCGTGGTATATTAATGTAAGTACCGTGCAATCACATGAACAACAAATGATTTTTTGTATCAGTGTGTCCCAGGTATATATAGACTAAAAAAGGAGTATACCTGGGACATACTTGTACTAAAAAACGAGGGGCATACTTATCCTAAACAATGATTCACTATTTGCATGAGATTTAAATTTAACTGGGAGTTTTATGTGTTTATTTGCTGAATCCGATCAGCCTACTTCTGATTTCCTTTATCTTCTCTGAGTATTTCCTCACTCCTCCTCCTGGCCCTTAAAGGTGGCCCTCAATCTGGGCTAGTCCTCCAGGGTGGGCTTCCGGGGGCTTCCACCGCTTCCTTCTTCCCTGATCCCTGCTGGACCTGTGCCCATGGGCAGGCCCTGAGTTACTTACAGGGTCTCTGAAATGTGCGCCTACTCTTGCCTCCAGATCTGTATCTGGGCAGTGTCCCCCATTACACACCTTTGTTTAGCCATCTTTGATGGTGAGACTTCTTGAGGTCCCCAGGCGAGAGCAGCTGAGGGACTTCTGTGGGATGGCCTCCTATGTCTCTCCAGGATTTTGTTTGTGAGTCTAAGGGTTGGTGTCTCCCTCACTGAGGTGTGAGGTGAGACTGGAGCACCCAGAGTTAGGGTCCTGTGACAGGAGAGCTGAGAGGATGAGAAACGGCCTGGGTGCGGCACCGGATGGCCCGGGTACCACCCACATAGACAAAGAGGCTGCAGGGGCATCTCCTGCAGGGAAAGGGCTTATGTTGGAGACAAGTGAACACGGGTCTGTGAGCAACAGAATTCCGAGGGCGGGACACATAACCTCCCACTTCTGGCCTGTGACCTTCATGGACCTCAGAGTGGCCCACATTTACCCTTCAGTGTGCGGTCAGCAGCGAGACTCCCAGAGCCACCAAGACTCTCCAAGCTCCTGACTTGCAGGCTCTGGTTCAGGGCACCATGAGGATTGTCACAGGAGCTGTGTGAAGAGCTGAGATAAAGCTCAAAGGGGGCCTCAGGTTCTTCCTCACCTCTGTGCAGACTGCACTGGACAGCCCTCCCCGGAGAATAGGCCCTGGCCTCTAACAAACTAGTAGCCCCGTGCCAGGTGTCAACCCGGGCAGCACAGTGCAGGGTCTCACTTCTCTCAGCAGCAGACTCGGAGTGAATGTGTTGGCCCATCTTACAGACAGTGAGGCAATGGCTCTGAGAGGCAGTGCACCTTGCCAGAGGCCACAGTGCTCGTGAGAGGCAGAGCCAGGATGCAAAATCAGGTGATTATTGGTGCTACATCCGCAGAAGCTGGCGGTTCTGCCCAAGGTCAGCGAGGCTGGTTCTTCCTTCAACTTTCCCTGGTCCTTCAAGGCCTCTGGGCTCTTTACCACTTAGTCACCTCCACAGAGAAATACAAACCTCCCTCCAGGACATGGTCAAGGCCATATGAAGGTCACCAAGTAGAGCCTCAGTGCCTACTCACCCATGCCTGAATCTGGCCCCCAGCTGAGTTCATCCCTGGGTGGGACAGGTGACCCCAAGATGGCAGCCCTCAATCGCCCCCTAAGCCCCACCTGCCTTCTGGACCTGGCACTGCAGTGTCATGTCCCTTCACCCCTTTCCCCTTTGTCCCTGAGGTCCCTGAGTGAACCCTTTGTTTTATAAGAAACAGAAAAAGAAATGGGCTCGGTGAAGCATTCCCCAGCCCTTGTTGCTTGCATTATTTATGCAAAATATGTGAACACGTCTGCCTCTAATCCTAACACAATTCAATTTAGGTAAGAACCTTGGGATTCATAAATATGGCTACAGAGTAGAATTCCTAATAAAGCCAAACGTGTGCTCAAATCAGGCACTTTTTTTGTGTATGTGGCTGTCATTTGAGAGACAAAAAGCTTAAAATGTCAGGGAAAGGAGAAACTATTTAGAGATGAGCAGATGTGAGTGTAAATAGTTCCTGAAAGATAAACTGAAATGCCAAACCCATAATGCCAAGGAGGTTTCAGGGGGGAAATTATAGCTCAGATCCAGAGAGGATCAGATAAGAGACATGATACGGCGTGTAATTGCATTTTTCTCTAATCCTCACGGGAGAGATACAGAGAAGGGCTGAGTTGTGTTTCTCCTCTGCAGGCAGAATGGGGCTCTGCCCAAGGCCAGCAAGGCTGGGAAGACCCCATTCTTGGCAGAGGAGGGCACCCCCAGAAAAAGGGAAAATTAAAAAGTAAGCTGAAGGCGTTGGAACAAAAAAAAGTCAGCTAATTTACCTTCAAGCCAGCCACTGCTAAATTTCTTATCTGAACAAGTTTCCAGCCTTTACTGAAACTCTAGCCTGTTGGGGGTACAGTTTACACCAATACCCTGCTGAGTCTGTGAACACTCTGAGGAAGAAAATGGTCACAAAAGAGATTATGAGGAGACCCAGAATAGATCCATCTTCTAGGTCGTTTCCTGCCCATTAAACAGACAAAGCAGATCCCATCATGGAGATTTGCTTTTGGCTGGGGCAGAGACCAAGGCAACAGCTCGAACCCTGAGGTACGGGCCAGAGGGTTTAACATCCCTTATCGCAGAGGAAAATCCCCTGTGGTGGTGATGAGAGGAAGATGCCTCTCTCCCATCAGTCCCTCAGAGGAGATTAACGCCAGTGGTGTTTTACTCCACAGTGAACTAGTGGAGCTTAACACCTTCCTAGGAATCTATGTGTGTAAGTCCCGACAGGAGGCTTCCCCCACACAAGGCTCAAGTTTCAGATTCCTCAAAACTCCTCAAATCCTTGAAGTTAATAATAATAGCAATAGGACCTGATATGCTCACTCCGAGAATCTGCTGGTGTTTTTGTTCCCTCCCTCAGCTCACCACCTAGGCAGATAGATTTCAATAAGAAGACTCAGGGTCACTCACCAGAGCCCAGGACAGGCGATGGCCCCCTGAGCTCCCACCTTTGGAAGTTCTGTGTCTCGTGTCTCTTTCTTTATCATCATTCTTAACTTTATATTTCTTCAGTCGGTCTTGCCAGTTCCACAGGTCTTAGCGGACCCTGCCCTCAGGGTGGGACCCCGACATCTTTCCTGGTCTTCAGTCTCTCTGGCAAGACTTGATTTGGGGCTATTTCTATGTTGATCTCCAAATAAGTGTCCACCTTCAGTCATCCTGTGAGCCCGGCCATAGTGGCCCTCACCTCCTCTCCTGGGCAGGTGCAGACAGCCCTTGGGAGCTCTGCCGTTGGTCAGACGTGCACAAAGTCACAATGTCTCACCTCCCAGCTGCCTGTAGGCGGGATCTCAGCCTGGTCTGTGGAATCTTCTTTGGCCCCTCCCCCCACAAGCAGACAGGCACGTGTGCATGTGCCCACCCCCAGGGTGTACACACACCTCACGCACAACACACTTATGCATACAACACATCCACACAACACCCACACCTACACCAATGATGCACACACATATAACACACCACAACAAACACATCACACAACACACAGCACCTACAATATACCCACAACACACCCCTGATGTGTGTGTGCGCACACACACACACACACACACACACCCCTCATTGCTCTTTGTGCACTCGGGGATAGGAACCTGATCCAGGTGTCAGATTTCTCCTTTGCTGGCTTATAACCCCAGAAATGGGGACTAGTCACCCACCCTGTAGTTTTGTACAAGTTCTTCAAACCCACTGGGCTGGTGCATCTTACACCTGCAAACACGGTTTGCAGGTCAGGATGTGGGACGGTTGTGGGTTCTGGAGAAGGTTCTGAATGCTGGAGACACAAAGCTTGGGGATTCTGAGACATTGGAAGAGGGACCCCGACCCAAAGACAGCTTACTGGCTCTGAAATTGTACCATGAGTGAATCACTGCATGGAAATGATAAACAAAGAGGAAGTGTACATGTGTATAAGGCAAAGTGTGTAAAGGAGTGTTTACGTTTATCTGTAGAGTCCCAACAACGTGCTCTAAGGTCCTCCTTAGAATTCACTTGTTCTGTCACTAGTGGGCATTTCACACCTACCTGTGGGGTGGCGCTGGCAGCACTGTGGTAGGGGGTTGGGCTGCGACCTCGCTGATACATGCAGATGGTTTAGTCAGGAGAGTGTGAGGGATTGGGGGATAGCTCACTTTTCTGCCTACACAGAGCTTCAAAAGTCTAGGGCCCAGATGACTTTCATTCAATTCTCCCAAGGAAACTATTGCAAGATGGCTGCCGCAGGGACTGGTCTTTACTGTGCGTACTCAGATCTTTTATAAAGACGTTCATGGGGTTCCAGAGAGCACCTGGCGGTGATTCTCAGTAGTGTCACCAGTGAGGAGGTGGAGAGTGCAGGGCTCCATCCCTGTCACCGTAAGACAGACGGCAGAGCACGGGATTTAGAATCAAAAAGAACTGGGCCCAAATTCTCTTAGCAGTGAGCAATCCTGAATAAGCAACTTAGCTCCTGACAGGCTCAGTTTCTTATCTCTAAAGTGGTGGTGATAACAGAGGGGACCTGGCAGAGTCAGTCAACTACGGTAATTACACAGGGGATGGGAAGGGATGGGAAGCACTGGTCAGCAGCATGCTCCCCTCATCAGCAAAATTATCTGTCAACATTCCTACCTCAGCCAGTAATTGCCTGAATCATCTTCATTAAAAACTCTCGCCTAATTGATCATCTTGAGAAACTGCTGAGTCAAGGGCATTAACGATATTACCAATGGTAAGTCATCAGCTGACTCACTCAGAGGGACTCAGGCTCTGAGGGGAAGGACCTCAGGCTACAGCACAGGCTGGGGCACCAAGGGGAATGCACTTGTCTCACCCCAGTGGTGGGGTGACAGTGACCCTTCCATGCTTGTTTTGAAAGAGATTTATTCATCGGGACTTGATGTCCTGTCCTTCCACAGAGGATGTTCCAGCCACATTTTGGAACTTCAGGGCAAATAGCCTAAATGAGAAGGCCCCAGGTGCCTGGTTTTGAATTCTGGAGTTGCCTCTTACTGGCTCTGGGCCTTTGGCAGGGAACTCTGCCACCCTGGTGTCCTGACCTATGAAAGGCAGAATTACTGTCCCCACAGACAGCCTCTTCAAAGCAGATGAGTTAGGCCTGTGAGTGCCACCCAGTGCCTGCCTTTCAGAGTGTGTTGTATGGAGCTGTCATCGTGACTGCTGTGCTCCATTCACTCAACCACTACCTTGGAGGCACCTGTTCTCGTGTGTCAGGCACTGGACTCTGCACTGGGGTCACACCCATCTCTGCTCCTAGGGAGTTTGTGACTTCCTGGCCTGGGGGCCCCTGAGCCCTGCACTGCTTGGGCTGCTCAAGGACACCCCAGGCATCCTCTCTCCTCTCTCTGCTGCTTCTTCCACTTCCCAGACCTAAACATTATTTCCAGGTGCGCACAAGCGCGCAGTTCCTGCCTCTATAGTGATACGATCCCTGTTGGCGCCATTCCCCAGCATCTACTCCATGTCCCCACTTCCCTTTGTAACAAATTTCTTCAAGTAACTGTCCTCACTCACAGCCACCCATTAGGCTTGTGCCCCTCCACACAGCTGCCTGAGGTGGGTCACCAGGGACCTTCGTGTTGCTGGAGGCAGTTGTCAGCCCTGAGTCACCTTCCCTGCCCTGCCAGGAGCTCTGGACCTTGGTGACCACTTCTTCCTACCCATCCTCTTCCTCCCTTTATCCTCCAGACACCAGCCTGTTCCCAGGTCCCTCCTGCCTCACTGCTCCCCTCAAATCCCTCTGGTCTTTTCACACCAGAGCAGTGGGTCCCCCCTCTTCTCTACTCACCTCTGCTCCCAGGGATCTCGTTCAGCCTCACGGACCTCGCCACCTGTTCGTGACAGTTCTCTCGTTAGTGTTTCTAACCATCCTCCTTTCCTTAACTCCAATCTCCTGTCCATCCTGTCCAACTGCCTTCTCGACATGTCTACTCAGATGTGTAATTAACATCTTAAGTTTAACGCATCCAAACCAAGCTCTCGGGTGTCCCCCACCTCAACCTATTCCCCCACCCTCCGCAGTCTTCCTTATCTCCATAAATGTCAACTTCATCTTTCTAAAAGAGTTTGAATCATCCCTGAGTCTTCTTTTTCTCACACCCTGCTTCTCATCCACCAGCAAATCCTTGTGGCTATACCCTCAGAGGAAACCCAGATCCATCCCTGTCCACTATTCCCATCTCCACTACTGCTGCCCTGATCCAAGCGGCCCTGGTTCTGCCCTGTACTATTGCAACAAAGGCCCCTGAATGGCTCCTCCTGCTCCCACCCCTCCTTCCTTGTAGGTGATTTTAAACATATCACATCACATAAGCTGCCTGCTTGAAACCCTAAGATGGTTTCCCATCAGAAAAAGCCAGAGTTCGTGGAAGGACACACAGGACCTTACACTGTCAAGGAGTCATTGTTCCTTTCCTCACCTCTCCATCCTTATCCACTCTGCTCCCAGGTCACTCACCCCAGTACAGTGACCCCCCCACTCTTTGTTGGATGGGGGTGTGGGGGAACCCAGCCTTGGGGGCTTTGAACATACTGCATTGTCCTCCCGCCTTGGTCCAGTTATCTACTGCTGTGTGACCAAACTCCCTGAACTCAGTGGCTTAACACAGCCAGTGATTTATCTGTGGGTTAGGCATTTGGGCAGGGCTGAGCCAGATGATTCTTCTGCTCCACATGGCCCTGACTGTGGGCACTTGATGACAGTCAGCTGGTGGCTGGACAAGGCTGGAGGGCCCTGAAGGCTGCACTCACGTGTGTGGCAAGTGCACCTGGGAAGGCTGTTGCTTCTAGGTGGTCTCCATGGCTCTCCACACGGTCTCTCCAGCAGGACTGTTGGGTTCTCCATATGGTGACTTGGACTCCAAGAAAGAGTGGTCCCTAAGCAAAAAATGAAAGCCACCACTTTCTCCAAGCTATAACCAGGATACTGATATCAAGTCACTTTATCCATCTTGTATGGTCAAAGTGATCACAGAGCACACCTGGTTTCACTGGGAGGGGACATGTGTCCCCCGCTCAGAGAGAAGAGCATCGGAGCCTGTGTGGGCGTCTCTAACCCATCCCACGCCCTCCCTTCCTCAGGTCGCTGAGGCCTGGCCGCCGGCTTTATGCTGCCTCATTTTTCCACGCCTGGTGTTTGTCCCTATTCACTCCATGATGTATTTTTCCCCATGGAGCTCTCACCATCTGCTATGATGTATTTTAACTATTAATATTCATTTCTGTCCACCTCGCCGCACTGAGATATAGGCTACTTGAGGATGTGTACTGTCCACTTAGTTCTATGTTGCAGTCCCTTAGAACAGTGCCTGGCACAGAGTAGTCAATAAGTAATTGTTGGGCCAAAGATGACTAAAGCACTTTCTTAAACCAGCCATTTTCTGTGTAAAATCAAATGCCCTTTACCTCCATGCAGACATCCAGTGGAATGATTTGGTGGAGTTTCTGAAGCGGCCACAAGTTCTTCGACATCATTTCCATCAAGAGTTGGAGTTACAGCACTTGGGTCTGGGCAGGCTGTGAACACACAGCATGGTGGAGTGATGCTGGGCGGCTCCCAGGGCTGCATCAGAAGGTGAGGCGCTGGGCACAGGTTCATGGGAGTCTCCTCCCTGGAGTCCAGCCACCATGCCGAGAGGCCCGAGTCACATGGGAAGCCACCTGCAGTGCTCTGGTTAATCCACCCTGATATGCCCAGACATGAGATAGAGAAACCTCCAGAAGACTCCAGCCCTTCTGTTCTTTGTGTCTTCACAGTTGAGGCCCCAGGTATCATGGAACAAGGACAAGCCATCTCTGCCCAAATTTCCAACTCACAGAATCTGTGAGCTGAACAAAATAATGTGGTGCCTGGGGCTCAAAGGAGTAGGGTGCCGGCCCCATATGCTGGAGGTGGCGGGTTCAAATCCAGCCCCGGCCAAAAACTGCAAAAAAAAAAATAAAAAGATGTTGTTTTGAGGTGGTCCATATGCAGAACTGGGTAACTGTGCCATACATCTGTATCTCTTAAATAAATTTGGTTTCGACCCCCCACCCTCTAAGGCTGTTAGAATATTCCATTTCAGACAGACTATGTGAACTCTTTGCTCATCCTAGGGATGTAGAATGGGAATTTGAAAGACATTTTTGTCCTGGTTACTTTGTGAGTCATCCACCCCCGGCAGGAGGCCCACCCATTTAGGGCAGCCCAGGTCTCACTATTCAATCAGGTTCTGTCCAGAACCAGGGAGCACAGCAGGAAATGCACCAGAAGTCCCTGCTGCCTGCTGTTGGGAGCTTAGGTTGCACAGTACACCTTACTTAGTGGGATGGTTTTGTGAGTAATCTGTCACTTTTCCCCACATTCCCTAATTGTGCAAACCATAGAATTCCCTCCATACACTTCTACTGTACAAAATTAAACCAACAAGGAAAATGTGCGACCATGACATTCTTATAAACGGAGACACAGGTGTGCACCACGACCTGCATCTTCCAGCTCCATGTGTACTGGGGACTGTTCTTTGCCTGTTTTCCTGACACTTGCATTAGAAGACTGTCTGACCCTTCACCTCGCTGTCCATTGGTTAATGACGTGAAAACCAGCAGGACTGGAAGCATCAGGAGCCTCAGTAGAATTTAAAGACTCAAAACTATGTGGGTCTTTCTTTTCTTTCTTTCTTTCTTTTTTTTTTTTGATCAATTTCAGGCTTTAATTGTCCATGTAATTACTATTTTTTAATGTACTGGCAATCAAAGACAAACTTCAGGCCAACACTAGATTAAATAGTGGAAGAAATGAAATTCCCTAAGTTGGGTCCGTCCTGTCTTCTTTCATTGTTGTCTCAAGTACAGAGCTTCCGTCCTTCTGTGCCCTGGACTCTCAGGCTGCCCAGCCCTTTGTCCTACCCTGTACTACTGAGCTCCCCTCCTTCCAGCCCCACCCTCTAAGTGCCCCATAGGGCACTTTCCAGTTTAACAAGGAAAACAGCCTCCAGAATGTGAAGTACGGAGGGTCCTTTAGGGCAACTTGGTTCAGCCCCCTCTTTTTGAAGCTGGGAGTCTGAGGATTAGAGAGATGGGGGCATTTGCTCAAGTCAGCAGAGTCTTGAAAGCTGGAAAGAATTATCAGGAGTGGGGAGGGTGGAAAGGGTTTTTCTTTCACCTCTGACAGCCAGAAGAATCACATGTCAACAAAGGGGACCCACAACACTCCGGGTGGGCAGTTCTAATCAAACGGCAAACTCTACACATAATTCACTCAAGTGTGTGTTGGGAGTCTTTTCTGCTTAGCTATGTCTTCAATTATTAGAAATCTTTTGTTGGGGCTTCTGTTTTTCTTAAATCTAGAATGACTATTTCTCACGGGCAGAAATTTGGATGATTTTTCTCTTTAACTTTTCTCTTTGCACTTTCAGCCCTGTTTGAATTCTTAACAATAAAACAGACATGAACTGGGTGCTCACGCCTGTAATGCCAGCACTTGGGAGGCTGAGGCAGGTGGCTTGCCTGAGCTCATAGGTTCGAGACCAGCCTGAGCCAGAGTTAAGACCTCATCTCTACAAATAGCCAGTCATTGTGGCGGGCGCCTGTAGTCCTAGCTACTTGGGAGGCTGAGGCAAAAGGATTGCTTGAACCCAAGAGTTTGAGGTTGCTGTGAGCTGTGACACCATGCACTCTACTGAGGGCAACATTGTAAGATTCTGTCTCAAAAAATAAAATAATAAGGCAGCGCCTGTGGCTCAAAGGAGTAAGACACCGGCCCCATATGCTAGAGATGGTGGGTTCAAACCCAGCCCTGGCCAAAAAAAAAAAACGTGAAAAAAAATAATAAATAAAACAGACATGATTTTTACAGAAACAGAAGGGTGTCTTTTTAAAAATAAAATTGAACATTTTAATAATAAGTTTTACCTTAATTATATATAGGTAATTACAGGTTTGCCAATCTGACCTTACAAAATTAGGTTAAAAAACAAATATACAAGATAATAAAAAGTAGTTTTTTAAAATCTTAATGTAGTTTATGACTAAAGCAAACACCCTCAGGAACAATTTCAAAAGTCCACAGGCCTATTTTCTCCTAAACACACACACTAGAGTGCTCAATTCTTGAACCACTCCAGAATAAAAACAGCCCTTCAGAAAGAAGCTCTGGTCTGCTGGGGATTTATCTATTATTGAGCTATAATTTTCAAGAATTTCTAGACTCATACAGAAAGATGCACTGGAACTATTAGGAACTGGGAAAAAAATTAGACAACTCCCAAGAGTAGAGCAATAAAATTAAGAGGTGACCACTGCTGGACAGTGGAGATTTAATAGAATTTTTCTTAGTAAAAATTCTCAATATAATGTGCTCAGTATAATGCCTGGCACATAATGAACACTCCATAGACACTGGGAATCATTGTTCTTACTGTACACTCCTGTCAACCTTAAGAAGGAAACTGAGGGAAAATTAATAGTGAGAGTTTATTTGGGTCAAGGATGAGGCCAGCTGCCCAAGACACACTTCCAAGTTGCCCCAGGAGCGCCTGTCCCACTTTCCTTACAAGCAGGTTTTTAAAGGCAAAAGGGGACAAGGAGTAGGCTGATATGAGGTGTCCGGCAGGAATTCTCATTGGTTTATAGAGATAATATTGTTTAGTAATGAGCTGGGCATTGCTGGACTATGGGGCATATGGCATTTTCTAGCTATCTGGTGTCAGTCTAGGGCCCACATAGCGAGTGGCTTCAAGAGGTAATTATTTAGCTGGGGGGGGGGGGCATTGAGAAGTGACTGGTGTCACGTATCACACACTGTCACATTTCCATGCCTCTCTGGGCCCGATAATTAAAGAGGCCTCACATTCCTTAGATAACAAGCATTTTTCCCCTCTGTCCTGAGAATGGCAAGATGCCCTGTACCTTTTACATCCTGCCTCTCTGGACATTGTCATCCCCTCCTCCTGGGTGGCTTGTGAGCAGAGCGAGGGCTGGCAGGGACAGAGGAACACGGCCCCGCGAGGAGGAGCAGCCGACACGCCATCTCCTTGCTGATTCAGGCCCCGATGCCTACGTTGGAGATAGAGTGATTCAGAAGAGAAGCGGGGATGAGGCGGAGGGAAGAGGAGGCAAGAGGGAGAGAGGAAGAAGAGGAGGAAGGAGGAAAGGTCACCCCACTTTCGTTCAGGCAAAGCCCGAGAATAACATCAATGAATCCCAAAGGTACATTCATGGGCTTGCTTGTCTGATTCTCCCCAGCTGGGTTTTGTGTTATGACTGATGTCACTTCACACCACAGCACTAGATGTCTGTCGGTCACCACTGTTTACCTTGCAATGAGCTTTACTAGTCGGCCATTTTCAATCTGCACTTAGAGAAACACTGGAGGAGGCACAGCATTATCAGCAGCTGGAAATCCAGTCACACATGGAGGGGGTCTCCGAGCTGTTTGAGATTCACATCTAGAAAAACATCAAGTGACTACACGCTTTATTAAAATACAGCCGGAACATTCTTTCTCGTGCCTTAAAATCATGCAAAGCGTAGATTACTCAGGAAAGGAATGAAAATAGACAGAGACCAAGTCCAAAATATTCACACAACGGCATTTTATCTTAAGAATAATTCTGAGAGCTGATAAAACAATGTGTATTAGAACCTTAAGGAGTTGAATATTGTGCCATATATTAAGTTGAATCATGAAGCTGTCATTTTTGCAAAAAAAAGTTACCTGTCAGCGATTTCACATGGTTTACCCTGGAAGCTGAAAATGTTTTGACCACTATTGACCACCTACTATGTATAGGATTCTGATGTGGGGCTCAGAAAACTGAGGAGGACGCAGCCTTTGTGTCCAAGGAGGTGTGGACAGTGTCCTCAAGGAAGCTGCAGAGCAGAGTGGCTGTCCGGGGAGGCGACTCACCAGACTCCTCCCAGCTGCTGTTGGACCGAGGTGCCGGTGACAGATGGATAAGCAAGATGCAGGGGCAGGTGGACACGCACTACTGAAGCTCGAGGGTGCTCCAGAAGGTCACAGCCACTGCCCATCTCTGGGAACAGCCTGATTGCTGTGGGGACATGGCTGCACGCTCTGGATGCCAGTTTGGGCAGCTGATGGGGCAGCCAGGAGGAGTCCCCCACAAGTGACAGCAGGTGGGCTCTAAACCCACACCAGGAGCTGGCTCAGGGGAAGGCTCATGATATCAAGGTGGCTTCCATGGCATCACTAGGCAGGACAGAAGGAAGCCACGGCTGGAAAAAGAGGGAGAAATTGGCTGGGGGGAGGGGGCCTCCTGCCACCCCCAGTGACCCTCCCCTGCATCCCCAGGAAGTGAGACAGTGTCATTCTTTCCTTATAAGCCTCACTCTGGAAAAAAAGATAAATGGTTAAAAAAAAAACAAACCTATCAAGTTTGAAGACTCCAGATTTCAAGGTGAAGGCTTAGATCAGCTATGGAGGTTTCTACTTTAGCCAACCTTAGGATCCCCAGTTTACTCTCCCTCCCTGTGTCCTCAGCCACGGCCACATGGTTGGCGTGGAGGTGCAATACCAGCAACCACGTGGAGGACAGCTGCCCTGGGCCTGCAGTGGCCTTTGCAACAATGACAAGAAAGGCTTTGTCACTTTAAGCCCCCGAGTTCCAGAGGTACAGCAACAGTGTAGCCAAGCCTGTGCTGACTGATACAAACCCCCAAAAACCTACCAAATTTTAACCTCGGCTGTAAATCAATGTTCTGCAGTGTAGTTAATATCAATCACTTACCACAGACCTCGTCAATCTCGGAGTAATTGAGCACAAGGAATGTCTAAATCTTCCAAGCTGAAGAATAGGTGCTCAGACTGCAGAGCCCCTGCTGGGGGACAAGTCACAGAAAGAATCAGCCTTGTCTTATCAACATTCTTCACAAGGGGGTCGGGAGGGGCCTGTAGATCCGATCTCTGAAAAGGCTTCTCACCATGAATAGAGGCGACTGCACACTCCCTGCGACCACAGCAGGTGTGCACACCACCGAGCATCGTCACTCCGGCCCCAGGCAGGTGCCCTGGGCAGACCTCAACCCGCAACCAGAAAACTGGCGGGAGTCTAGGTTATCCTTGACAGCCTTCACACAGCCTGCAAAACACAGCAAACTCAGCTGTTTGTTTGTTTGGTATGCTACCCTATGCACAAATTTTACATGCAGCCAGAAGTGTGAGGGCTTAAGCTAGACCATAGGAAGAGAAAGCGAATTTTTAGATATAGATGTCTGGCTCCTAAACCGTTCTGCCCCTAAGGAACTACCAAATCCCTAGCAGTAGAAGGGGACGAGGAGTGAATACCTGCTCACAGCTGTGTCTGTCCTTGTGAGGACTAAGGTAGCTAAGGCCCAAGGCAACCCCTAACGATGCCACCATGCAGGTGAACTTGCAACATAGAGGAGATGGCAGGTTAGTGCTCTTTGGTGACAGCCAACACTTGCTGGATTTGGATCTCAGCCTGACCCACATACCTGGGCTGGATGAAAAGCTGTAGCAAAGGCCTAGGCCACCACTTCCCACCCCAGCCCTTGTCAGTGATTCCTGCTGTGGTCTCAGGACCAGCCGTTCCTCCTGGGCCTGTGATCTCTGCTGCTACAAGCCCAGCAGTGAGGTCACGCCTTGGGTGGAGACAAGCATCTCAGTGCACAGGGAACCAGCACACACAGGCATAACCACAGGGCATCCCCCTCTGGTAAATTCTGTACTGTCTCAGCCCATTTTCTGCTGCTACAGCAGGACCACAGACTGAGTAATTTATGAAGAACAGAAGTTTATTTGACTCACACTTGTGGAGGCTGGGAAGTCCCTAAGCACATCGCCAGGGTCTAGCGAGGGCCTTCCTGCTGGGTCACACAGTGCTGAGGGCATCGCCTTGCAGGAGGCCAGACCGTCTCTCTGCTCTGCTAGTGAAGCCACCAGGCCCCCTCGTGGATGGCACCCTGAGGACCTCGTCTAATCCAACTGCTTCCCAAAGGCTCTCCTCAAATGCTGTCAACATATGACTTGGGGCAGTAAGTGTCCAACACAGGAAATTCGGGAGACATATTCAAACCATAGCATGCACCATGGCCCTAGATGAGAAGGGGAGCATGTGGCCTTATTCTTGGCCTGAATTTTCTTTCTTCATGGAGTTGATCCTGTCAGTTCCATTAATCTGCTTCTGTGCCACGTGCCGGCCCAGGCTAGGCGCTCACCTGTCTTAGCCCGTGACACACAGTTCCTTCCTTTATTAGAACTAACGTATGAATTGCCATAAGGCTCCACCCAGAGCTCTTCCAACAGCCCCAAGGCTCTCCCTACATCTGTAACGAGGTGGGACTTCCACCTGACCACAAAAACTCAGAGCTTCGGGGAAGCTGAGCAGGTCTAACTGAGACAGCAGAAAAGGACGCTGATGTAAAGAAGCCATCAGAAGACCACTGGCTCCCCTGAGACCTGGAGAATAGGCCCTTTGTCCAGTGCAAATGGAGCTTGTGACCAGAACACTCTGCCAGACCAAGGCTGGCCAGGGGCTGTCACCTACCTGAGGCAAATCAGCCTCAAGATGTAAGGAGATGCCCATCCACCTATCCTTGGCCCATTTCCTTTTTTTTTTTTTTTTTTTTTTTTGCAGTTTTTGGCCAGGCCTGGGTTTGAACCCACCATCTCCAGCATATGGGACCAGTGCCTTACTCCTTGAGCCACAGGTACCACCCCTCGCCATTTCCCTTTTAAATTCCTACTCCACTCCTGCAAAACATCATGGCTGCCTTGAGTGAGCAGGTCACCAGCCAAGCAAAGAGTGTCCTGCCCCCAACTTGCACCTGGCATAATAGGGAGGGAGCAGTCTCTGTTTTATTTTAATTCATCTTACATTGTCTTCACCTCCCGGGAAGTCACCCTGGAACCCCAGGGGAGTCACACAGCATGGACACAACAGAGAGGACAGCTCCCAAGTTGTGGGGAGAATTGGATGAGGCTGGATCGTATTGGGAGTTTGAGGAAAGGTTCAAACTCTATAGCTTGTTTGAAGGAAGAGGGAGAATTAGGAGGTGGGGAAAAGCCATTGCCAAATGTCCTTGAGTGAGATTCAGCTTCTCTGCTCATATTTTGACCTCTGAAGGCTACATACCAGGGCAGGAACCAAGGAACTGGGACAAGTGGGGGTCAGAATTGGCCTCAGCACTCCTCCTGGAGTGGCAGGAGGAAGCTCATTTTGTCTCTTCCCTGAGCTTGCCCGAGTGTGGAGTCTGCACGGCTGGGGCCCTTCGGAAGAGGGAAACCCAGAGGAGGGACGGAGAAACCTGGGAGTGCATTGGAGGCCACTGGCAGGACCGTGAGACACTATCACCAAGTGATTTCAGAAGATGGGCTTAAGGTCAGGAGCGGGGAAGACACTGCGCTACCCCTTCATATATTTCCAGCTCAGGGGGCACCCAACTCAGACCATTGTATCAAGCTCATCTCATGTGTAGTTTCCTCACTTGGCCTCTAAGGGCTGCACTGATTTTTGCAGAGAAGTGCTGGGGTGGGGGGCGGCGGGGAGCACAGGAGAAAGTGGTCTTGCTGTATTTGTTATTTACCATGCTGCTCCAGGACTGGGTCCTGCTGGCC
>CAUYQV010169251.1:0-17668 GCA_963574575.1 Galagoides demidoff
ACAACAATGACAGCTGCAACCAAAAAATAGCCAGGCCTTGTGGCAGGCGCCTGTGGTTCCAGCTACTTGGGAGGCAGAGGCAGGAGACTCGCTTGAGCCCAGAAGTTGGAGGTTGCTGTGAGCTGTGATGCCATGGCACTCTACCCAGGGGGATAGCTTGAGGCTCTGTCTCAAAAAAAAAAAATGCAGGCTGTGGTTCTGTTGGTCTGGGTAGGGACTGAGATTCTGCAGCTCTAAGAAACTCCCCAGTGATGCCGATGCAGCTGGTCCCAGTATCTAGTTCCACCTTCCTCCTGCAAAAAAAAGCCCACTGAGGCCCTGAGAGGTTACCGACTCACATGTTTCTGGTGCCTTTGGCATGTGCCCATATCTGATCCCCACTCCATGTCTTTCCACTCCCATTCTCAGAATTGATAAGGGTACTTCCCTTTGGGGGAGAGCTAAACTTGGGGGCTATATACTCTCTGAGTTCCTAGAAACTCTGCCTAGGAGAGAAACATGGCACCACTGGAAGGAAAGCCCTATGGAGAGGAATTTTTTTTCCATCTGTTTTTCTGCTGTCTCCGAAGCTCCTGGTTCAGCCTGATACATAGTAGTGTTCAATAAAGACTTCTTTCTTGAATGGAGGAATGAACCAGCTGAGAGGGAAGAGGATGCATTTTGGATCTATACCACCAGCACGGAACCCAGGTGAGTCACATGTTGTCTGTGTAGTCTGGGACAAGGTATTTAGCCCCTCTGGGCCTCAATTCGCTTGTCTGTCAAATGCAGATAAAAAACATCACCTTATGGAGGATACTGATTGCTATTATTGAGCTAATAAATGGAAAGTGCCCACCACAGAATAGGTACTGGATAAATGGCAACTGTTATCAGTATGGTGGGGCCTCCTGGAGTGGAGGAACTTTGGTGAACTCCCCCAGTCTCCCCAGTTATCATCTCTAATAGAAAATAAGTAACTTAGTCTTTCATTTCAGTTAATGATTCTCTCAACTCTTGTCCCCAGCTGCAACCCCCTCCACTCTGCTTCCTTCCCTGGTGGAGGTGAGAGGGTGGATAAACCTCTCAGAGGAACCTAGCCCAGCCCAAGTGCTGAGATGTAGCAAAGCAACCAGCAGACAGCAGACCACATGGAAAGATCATCTCATACCTAAAAGACCAACAAAGATAGGGAATGAAGGGAGTATTTGTCTTTAGCTCTGAGTCACACAGGAGATTGGACTTTGCCAACAGTTGGGGACACTCTCCCCTGCCCATCTCTAGGGCAGCTGGGAGGCGGGACTCTCTGCTGGGAAGCACCAGGCTACTCCTGCCTGATTCCCCACCCACCTCTACTTGTCAGCCTTCCCTTCTGAGTCACGAAGTCCTAGGGGTTTGTGAAAGATCTATCAAGCTAGAGTTCCAAGCCAGGAAGGGTCATGCCAACCAGAAAGCTATAACCAGGGACTGTGTTCATGGATCATGAACTTACTTGAAAGCTGGTGCTGGCCTCACTTGGGGGACAATCCCAGATTTCTGGAGAAATCTGAGGATCCCTACTCATGGACACAGAGCTAGTTCACAGTATGCTGGGATCACAGGCATCATTAGCATTGTAGCCTGGGCCTGAGCTGTCATCAGAAGCCCCAGTCTCACAGTGTCAGATCCTCAGCATAACCCCTCAAACATTCCATCAAGTGGCACTCTCCAGAGGCCAGGCACCCAGGGCCTGGCAGACTAGAGAGACCCCTGCTGAAAGGAACTTTTTGGGGACATGCAAGCCAGTGTCAATACCCTTGTCACTATCTGAGAAAGGCAGACCAGCTGGCAGCCCAGCTCCACCCTCATCCCACCACACCTCTCCTGTCACACACATGTGTGTCCACACATCACGTACCATCAGGCAACAGCCTGGGAGGTGTGCTGTCCAAGGTAAGGGGAGAATAGGATGGGGGACAGGAGGTACTGAGAATGGCTGACAACAGGAAAAGAGAGGATGGAGTGCAGAGGGGTGGAGAAGGAGGCCCTCCAACACAGGACAGAAACAGAAAAACAGGTAGGTAGGCAGAAGGTGAGCAAATGAACAGAGAGGAGCAGGGAAAGACACTGGAAATATACACAGGCAGGTATGCTGGTCGGCCCTGTCCCAGGAGCCTCCAGGACAAGTGATCCTGATCCTTGACAGAAGAAGATGGATTAGGCAATCAGTCCAGAACACTAAAAATAATCAGATTTATCCCCCCTTCAAGTCCCATCCATCGTGTGGGGAGGCTGAACTATCATGAGCAAATCAGAAGAATATTGGCAGGGGCCTTGGGTGCAGGAGTCTATATAGTCTCATGCAAATGGCATGCAAAGCAGCATGCAAATGAGCATGACCACGTCTAAATCTAAAATCAGGTAGTAGTTTCCTTGAGAAATTAGGCCACAAGAAATCGACCATTTGTGTTTCCAACCTGACCCACTAGAAATGGAGAGGTGTAGGGGTAGCCTCATCCCCTAAGGCAGCAGAGGCAGAAGCAAAGCAAGGCTTCAGAGAAGGCTTCCAGTGTTGGTAAGCTGAGTTTGAACTTGGGCGGATCAGCCTGGGAGGGTCCTTTGAACGCTCCAGTCTGGTATTGTGAGATAAGTGTGGGGGAGATGGGCTGGCCCATTTGTGACTAGAAAAGAGCCCCAGGTAACTCTGGCTCCTGCTTTCAGAACATGGTCTTTCCCAGTTGGTTACTGTCAGCTTAGGTAAGACACTGTCTTCATGGAGGGCCTGCTCTGTACTTGGCCAGGTGTTGCCCATTGTGAGAGATAAAAAAGGTGGTCACACCTGGGTTTGACCTCCAGGAGTCAGATACATGCAGAGGAGAACTTCTGCTGAGAAGCAGTTACCAATGCTGGACATATCCTCCAAGTGCCAAATGAGTGGTATGGAGAAAATAAGTGCATGGAAGCCAAAAGGTGGGCAAGGCAGTGTGGGCTGGGTGGAGATGGCTCAGAGGAAGACTGGATAATGGGCCCAGGGAGGGGGCAGGACCTTAGCCAGGGCATAGCATCAGCTTGGGCAGTGGAGACAGACAAGGAGACATGGGGAAAATACTGAGGGAATGTTCATCGTTAGCATGTTCTCTGTCTCCCCAGATTTTGCCTCCTCAAGGTGAATGAGGCTTGAAGGGGCCATCTTTGTGATCCTTCCCCATCTGGGGCCCATCCTGGTCTGGCTGTTCACTCATGATCACATGTCCAGTTGGTGTGAGGGCCTAAGGATGCTATCCTGGTGCCCGCCCCACAAAGTCTTATTGGTTATATGGACAACTGTCTACTCTGTTATGGGGTGAGCACTCATTTCTCACATACGGCCCTGGCACTCACCAAGGTGGGAACAAGACTCCTATGTCCAAGCTGCTGCCATATACTGGCCTCCATTTGTGCCTCTTATGGTGGGCCCCACAGAGATCCTCCATGCCTGCCTAGGATTCCAGCTAGTCCTTCTTCTACCCTCTCCAAATCTCCCCGTGCCCCACCCCACTCCAGTATACCCCATTCCTCCCACCAACTTTCCCTGGCCCTCAAATGATGCGTAGGCCCACTTGCCCATATTTGAGTCCACAAGGGTAATCGGGAGCCCTCATGCCAGAGGGCCTCTTCTTTGTGCCATGGACCGCCTGCCAGCTGAGTGTTTCTGCCACCATCTCTCTACAGCTATGCCTCCTACCTGGTGTGGAATGACTTGGGAGGGGGCTTTGGGTGGCCCCTGGCCCTGCCTCTCGGCCTCTATGCTGTACAGCTCACCATCAGCTGGACGGTCCTGATTCTCTTTTTCACAGCCCACAACTCTGGTCTGGTAAGGCATGGGGGCTCAGTAGTTGATGTAGTGCAGGTGAACCCACCATACCCCAGAAGCATAATTCAGTAGATCAATCAGGTGCAGGCAGGTAACAGGTGGGCAGACTTCTCTAAGCTCCCACTGTGTGCACAGAACCCCAGGGACTTAGCTCATTATTGTGCCTGGTGCTGAAGAAAGGAGGAGAGGCCAGTACCCAGGGCAGCATACTGTAAACCTGCCCCTCTGCCCAGGCCCTGCTGCATCTGCTGCTGTTGTACGGGCTGGTGGTGAGCACAGCACTGACCTGGAACCCCATCAACAAGCTGGCTGCCCTGCTACTGCTGCCCTACCTGGCCTGGCTCACCGTGACCATTGCCATCACCTACCGCCTGTGGAGGGACAGTCTTTATCCAGAGCACCGGCCTCATCCCACAGAGAAGAGTGCCTGAGGCCCCAGGGCATAGGAGAGGAGGGGGACAGCCAGGGTGGGGAGAGGAGTTTGTAGGCAGGGCTGTGGGGCTGGGACTTGCCCTCCTGGGGTAGGCCATCCTCCTGGCTCTCCTTGTACCATTTTCCCTTAGAATTCAGAGAAATGGGATTGGGGTGCACTTAAATAATAAAATCCTATAACTTTGAGGGTATGATATAAAATGTATGTTTGAGTGTATGATGCTTAGGGTACAGAGTGGGAACAGAAGCTTATGTACCTGTGTGTGAGCGTGCACATGAGAATGAACTTGCAAAGGAGCATGTGGGATGCACCGGCTCCATCCACCGGTCTGCCCGCCCAACCCAGCTTAAAGATTTAGCAATACAATTTTAATGACCTGTAAGAAAAAAATCTCCCTGAAAAGTAACATAAAGTCAAAACACGAAAGTCAAGTAAAAAAGGATACTAATTTATACATGTTAAGGTTATATATTAATTTTTATCAGATTTATTATAGAATACATAGCAATAACCTATAACATGGGGGCGGCACCTGTGGCTCAGTGAGTAGGGTGCTGGCCCCAAATACCAAGGGTGGCGGGTTCAAATCCAGCCCCAGCCAAAGTGCAACATCAAAAAAATAACCAGGCTTTGTGGCAGGCATCTGTAGTCCCAGCTACTCAGGAGGCTGAGGCAAGAGAATCGCCTAAGCCCAAGAGCTGGAGGTTGCTGTGAGCTGTGTGCCACAGCACTCTACCAAGGGCAACAAAGTGAAACTCTGTCTTAAAAAATATATATATATATGTTGTACAACCATGTTATATGTTAGTCATGCTAAGACCTTGTGTGATTATCTCTGGTAAGATTATAGAGCTTCTTTGGTTTTCTTTTTTTCTTTTTGAGACGGTCTCACTCTGTCACCCTGGATAGAGTGCCATGGTGTCATTGCTCACAGCAACCTTAAACTCTTGGGCTCAAGTGATCATCTTGCCTCAGCCTCCCAAGTAGCTGAGAATACAAGTGTGCACTACCACACCCTGCTAGTTTTTCTGATTTTAGTAGAAACGGGGTCTCACTCTTTAGTTTAGTTTAGTAGAAACGGGGTCTCACTCTCACTCGTACTCCTAAGCTCAAGCAATTCACCTACCTCAGCCTCCCAAAGTGCTAGGATTACTGGCATGAGCTACCACATCTTGCTGATTTTTTTTTGTTTGTTTTCATGTACTTTTAGGCTTTTAATTGTTTACACCAATTAATTACTATTACAATAAGTAAAAACACTGGGAAAAAAGGACGTAAAATCTCAGGATGCTGACCAGCAAATTCAAAGGAGCTTCTTATCCAGCCTTCTCTATTGCTTCTTTGTCTAAATCTTCCAAGTGACTTTTAAATTTTTGTCTTTTCTCTCATCTTATTTTCTTCTGTTCTTGTTTCAAAGTCCTAATGGTGGCAAAGACTGATTGTCCCTGAGGATGCCTCTCCAAATCCTAAATATGGCCAGCTGGAGGCCCAAATCCCTTGCAGCAAGGGGTCTCCACCTACTGCATAGGAGGGGTGGCGGGGATCATGGCAAACTGAAAATTACCAATCACTCTAGCGATAAGGCCTGAACACCAATATTTTACAACTGCCCCAGGACCTCCTCAGGTGCAGCCAAGGCTGAGAACCACCGCTGAGTGGAGTTTTTTTGTTTTTTTTTTTAAATGCACATTCCTCAGCCCTCATACTATGAATCAGAATGTTTGAAGCGGGCTCCTGGCATCTTTAGATTTCTTTAAAGCTCCACAGCACTTTGTCAGCTGCTCACTAAAGTTTGGGTGCTCTGCACACAGATTATTTCCCAGGGGCCTTTTAGCTTTGACAATTGTGTTTCTGCAAATTCAGTTTCAGAACTGAAACAAACTCTGTCCTCTCTGGTGCAAAGCCAGGAGGGCAGCATCATTTGAGAAGGGGACTGGCTCTTTCCAGAGCTTATCTCAGGAAAGGGAATTTGCAGCCTCCCCTCCTCCACTAAGGGCATGACCTGCCAGCCCAGCAGGTCAGCTGCACCCCAGGAGAGCATACATAGTGTCCTACTAACCTTTGTATCTCCAGCTACAGGGCAGAACAGGGTTCATGGTAGGTACTCTTACATTTTGTTACATTGTTGAATAAATAAATGAACACACTGTCATACTTAAAAATATATCCTGCTACCACCCCTACTCTGTACCAACTGAAAAAGAAGGGTTTCAATAGTTTTCGAAACTTCTCCTGGTTCTAATGTGCAGCCAGATTGAGAATGGCTGATATAGGGCTCCTTCTCACAGTGGGCCCCAGTGACCTCCTGGTTGAGGTAGACTTCAGCCCTGCTCTAGACAGTGAATCAGATCACTGTAGGGAATGAGGGCAATGAGGTGCAATGGCTGCAGTTCTGGTCCTGGAGTCAAACCAGCTTAGATATTGAGGCTGTCCTTTATGAACTAGTAAATCGGTGCAATTTACTTTTACCTATAATAACTAACTGATAGAGGATGGGCTTGGGGAGCCACACTACATGGATTCTTATCCCAGCTCCTCTATCAGTGTGTGACAAAGGAGCACACCAAAAGAATTTGTTATCATTATCATCACCTCATACAGGCATTATAACACAGGAAGGCCATAAAGTTCGTGTGCAATTTAAAATCAACCTTGTGATCATCCCCCCTAGGCAACAGTAACGGTGGCGGGAATGGGCCAAAGTGGTGCCTCACGGTCTCCCTGCCTGGTGGGGTTGGCAAGCCGAGCCACCAGATCCTGGTGATATCGGAGTTTCTTGGTCTCGTAGAGGGACCACAGAATCAGTGGTAAGTCAGGATTTATTCAAAGAAACAAAAATTACAACAACTACAAAAAACCAAACCTCCTGACAGAGAACCCAGGACGGGAATCACCTCTCCTGCTCTCTTTGAGGACTGTCCTTGGGCTCTCTGCTCAGGGGGTTATATATTGGCAGGGGGTTGTTTTGCCCAGAACTCAATGTTGACTTTTAGGTGGTGGGTCTTCTCAGTTACAGCCAGTTGTCCAGTGAACTCTCAGGCCTTGGAAACTTACATGAAACTCACCAGTCAGAAGTGTAGGTGGGCAAGACAGCAAGGGCCATCCATGAAATTGTCCAGTCAGAAGTCCATGGGAGGAGACAGCAAGTCGCCAGTGTCTCCCCAGCAGGTGTCCTGCCCTTCCATCAAGCTGGTTCCTCCAGCAGCAGCAGCATCAACACCCCAGGGTTAAGGCGGCAGGTTGTGGCACCACCTTGTCCTGCATCACTGGGCCTAACAGAGCCGAGGAGGAAGTCCCTAGGAGAGACTAGAGGGAAGCCCTAAGGTGACTGACGGCTGGAGGGCTCATATGGTTCTGGGGGGAGGTACACCTCAGAAGAGAAGCTTAGGAAGAGGATAGGAAGCAGTGTTTAGCAGCTTTTGGGGGTGAAAGTGGGCAGCCTCCTCACCCCCACCCCACCACAGTCCTCTCTCCAAGTCCTAAGCCCTTCCCAGAGGCACCAGGTCAGAGTTCACGGTAGTTCCCGCCCAATTTGATACCCCTTTGGGGAGGAGAACTCAGATTAATCTGTAGTGGGAACGGTGGACTCTAGGGCTGAGACCAGAGGGTGCAGAGGCAGGTTATGAAGCGAATCCACTCTCCTTCCCACCCTACACCCACACTTCCCGTTCACCCCTGGCCCCTGTTTGTTTTACTCTTTCGGAGTCCACTGGCCAAGAGGTGACTTACCTAAGCTCTTCAGTTGCTGCCTGCCCTTTCACCTGCAGGCAGGGAAGTTGCCTTGTCCTAGTTGGTCCTCTGGTTTTCCAGCTCTTGCTGGAGCCTGTTTGTCCTGTATTCCACTCTATAGGAAATTAGTACAAGGTCAAGCTCTATATGGGTGGGAAGGGGCACTTGTAGGGCTAGAATGGAGCACCAGTGATCGTTTTGGGGGCTTATAAATTGTTTGAATGTAGAATGAAACCTTATAGAGATTAGTTGGTGTAAGCCAAAATCTCCATTTTCGATAATACATGTTGGCTCTTCTTCTCCTTGGAGCATGTAACTTGCAGTTTGTGTTAAAGGAAAATTTGAAAGAGGGAAAGGACAGGGTTTTAATAAAAATATCTTTTGACACTCCACATAAATAAATAAAATCAGCCTTGTATTTGCTACCAATTTATTCATGTTACCAGCTAAATCTAGAAGAACAGAATCTCCAAAAAGGTATACCATTCCTATGGTCTGACTTCAACCTCCCTGTAAAGCTGAAGCCACTAGGTGCCTTTACCTTAGAACTTGGCTAAGAAGAAAGCTTAATTTGGCGGGTATGACTGCCTGATACGATATGAGCCAAACTAAAGAGCTTTTTGGCCTTGATCAGAATCTCAGCTTGAAAGGGAGCAATCCCAAACTCAAATTTGTACCTTCTGACCCTAAAGTTGTCCTTAAAACCTCCTTTGCACAAGCTCCTTAGTTCCTGGGCAAGGGGAAACTTTGATCCCCACATCTCCCAACCTGCCTGAGCTGCTTGTCTTTCCCATACCCCATTTCCCAATTCTGAGCCTGGCCTGGGGCACAGCCGACCTTCAGCCCCTCCTTTTGTTACCTAGAGTTGTACCTAAGTACAGGTAGAGATGAATTCTAGGATTCCACCATCCAAATCATGTGTGTATGCTTTTTTGTCCTGAGGTGGTATCTTTCCATGTGCCTCTGAGGCGGTACTCAGTGTCTGAATTTGATTCACTCACAAACTCTTCACAGACCAGAGCAGATCTACCATCCAGTGGCTGGTGAGAGAGAAGGAAAACAGCAAACCCAGGGGGTAGTATGTCCCATTCTATTGTATCCTAGCCCCTTCTTCCCTCCCCTGCACCTTCTCTCTTCCTCACGTTGCCAATTTCTGGAAACAGAGAGGGGCAAGGTGAGGTGGGAGACTGGTATGTGTATGTCCAGAGGACAAAGTTTAGCCAGCTGGCCTGGGAAGGGAAGGAAGGGAGCAGAGTGCACAATGTTTTTTGCTGAGCATCTTTGGCCCCTCCTACCCACAGGCAGGTAGAGCTGATGCAGAGGGGAAACCTAGAGACCTGAGTATTGTCAGGCTGGGGCCGGGGCTCCAAAGTCTCTTCGCTTCCTTTGTGGGTGGCCACCATCCACTCCATTTCCTAAGCCCAGTTTCAGAATCTTCCCAGAGTTTCTCTTTCTTGCAATTACAGAAAACAAGCACAAACCCTTTTGTTTTAAGGATTATACTGCTGATCCTCATTAGCTCATAAGTTACTCAGTCCAAAGCCCAATTTTGTTGGGGACTCCCTCAGACTTTGACCTTCCCCTTTTAAAGCCCAGGTATTGCCCAAACATTTGGGCAACACCAAAACATTTCCCTCCATCCCAGATTCTTTCTTCCCTCTTGTTTCCAAGGCCCTTCAGACCCTTAGCCCCCTCTTATGGTATAGAAGCCAGGAGAAGCCACTCTGGGTACCCAGAGCCTCTACAGTGTCCATCCGAGGCCTCATCATCCCTCTGTAAGGTTTTCTGGCCCACACAGAAATTATCCTTTCAGGGAAGCATCAGAAACCTTCCCCTACTATTTCTTCCACCTCCACCTGCCCCAATACTTTTCTCATTTAAGGGCTGAAATTCTCCCCTCAAAAGTTGTAGTTTATTGCTTCCTCCCAGTAGGTTCTTTGGCCTTGCAAATACCCCTTCAGAGAGGAATACTATTAGTCACCGTAATGTGCATGATTCTTATCAGATTAAATTCCACAAAGACTGAGAGTGCCAGCCGCAGGAGTCAGGCAGTGCCAGAGGAGCTGGGTGGTGCCAGGAGTGGCCACTGGAATGGAGGACCATAGTGACCAGGACTAAAGTCCTGGGTGGTACTATTTTGCCCAGTGTGTCCTGCATGGTGAGGCAAGCATTGTGTCCTGTACAGAAGGCTAAAAACCCCTGGCCTGCCCTGAGATTCCAGCCTCAGACTCTGGGAGACCCTTGCCCCTTCCCCCTTTCACCAGCCAAGGCCGCTCAAAGCCCTGGACACCCCATGTTTATGTCAACAGAATGGTTGCCAGAGATGGCAGGCTCCCGCCTGCCAGCGGGATGTCTGGTGCCCAAGGCCTGTTGTTTGTGTACCTTGTCTCAGTAGTGACCGGAGGGGCAGGCGCGCCTGGGCTGGGTCTCTCAGGCAACGTGCTGTTGGGGTCCAGCTGTCCCTGCACATAAAGCACCCATTCCATCAACGTGAGGTATCTTCTTTCACAGAGTGAGAATTTAAACTTTCCTCTGGTGAGGCTTCTATTTTCCACTACTCTCTCCTGGCCTCTCTGCTCCCTTCCCAGTGAGTGAGGCTCCACATGCCACCAACACCCGAGGAACAACAGTGCCTGACCCTGTCCTTTTCTCCTCAGCCACCTCCTAGAATCTCAGAATGTTTTCTGAGTGATGATGGGAAATGTGGCAGGGAGAGGCAGGTGTATCCTAGGCCTAACCGAGCTCGTTCCAGCCACTGCCACCCCGAGAGGGCAGGGGACTACAGAGACAGCCTGGAAGAATGCTGTTTTCAGTTTCCATCCCCACTCACCAGCTGCCTGGTGTATCTAAGCTTGTGCCCCAACACACACCCCTCTGGTGGACCACACACTGTCTTTCCCCTCCTTCCTCACAGCCTGGCCTCAGGGGTCCCGGCAGCAGCAGGAACTGAACGGTGAAGGGCATAAGAAGATGACTCTGGAAGCAAATGGCTCTATCCTACTAGCTGCATCACTTTGGGCAAGACACTTAACCTCTCTGGTCCTAATTTCCTAACCTATAAAATGAGAATAATAGTTCCTGTTCCAAAATCCTTATGAGGAATAAATGAATTAATTTATATGACATGCTTAGGGCAACATCAGGCTGGCAGCAGAGGCTGTGTTAATGTCAGCTCTCCTTGTTACTGAATTCCAGGCAGCAGAACATACCAGCAAAAGCACGGAACTTGAGGGTGACATATCTGGGTTCAAAACCTAGCACCCCACTGGCTCCTTGTGCAACCTGCAACAAAATACCTTACTGCCCATTTTCTTTCTGTGCAGGAGGGGCCTATAATTGGGGTGGGAGGAATGGAGTATGTTGGCCCTAAAAAGAGTTTAGAGGCAGCTGCAGGGGGAGGAGTCAGGCTCCTGGCACCTGACCTCCCAGATTAGCTGCTGTACTCTGGGGCCAGCAGGGGAAACTGGTCTGACTTGGAAAGGAGAGCAGGGACCAGCCAGGAATTCCAGGAGGTGCCATAAATAGCCAGAGTAGGCCAGAGGGCCTCCGGGGAAGGCAGGCTTGGGGAAGGTTCAGAAGGAGCAATGAAAAAAGGAAGCCGTCAGTCATCAGTCTGGGGGTGGGCCCAGGGCTTTCTCCCAAAGGTCAAAGGGAAAACTGTCTATGAGTGTGTTAGGAGCACAGGGTTATCTCTTCAGGAAGGGCCAGACTGGGACCTCCTGTATACCATCTATTCAGAACTCCACTCTTTGTAAGAGGCAGGAAATTCTCACCATACCGTTCACCGGTACTCTGTGGTCTTCACAGGCCCAATCTGCTCCCTCATTTTCATTCTTTGGCCATCTGGGAATAGAGACCAATACACACCCTGTGTCACAGATGGGAAAACTGAGGCCCAGAGATGTTAAGTGATTTGGCCAAGATCACACAGTGAATCAGGCACTGAGATGGGGATATGAACATGGAATGTTTTTTTGCCTCCAGGACCATACATGAACGCCAAAATATAAGAACTTGTCCTTAGGAGGAAGGCTTTCTCAATGTGCAAGGATCCATCCTCCTCACTCTTCTCCCCAAGGCAATCGGCACTTCTTCATTTAATCCAGGTACATCACTGTAGCTCAGGTGTCCCCACTTGCGGCCCGCCTAGGACATTTATTCGGCCTGCTGGGTGTTTTTGCTGTTGCTGCCTGTCCTGCTTAGCAGCTGACTCTTTCCTGGGAGTCCAGCCTTCCAACAGTCTGAGGGACAGTGAACTGGCCCCGTTTAAAAAGTTTGAGGACCCTTGCTAGCTGGTCTTAGGAAGAGGGAGAGGAATACTTGTTTATAGTGCACCAGAGATGTTTAATCAGAGGTATGTAGGTGCAACCCTGAAAATAAGACTGAACAGAGGCTCAGAAGACCTGAACTCCTGTGATCTTACATAATTCACTTCATCTTTCTAAGCCTTAGATCACTAACTTGCAAAAGGAGGCCAGTAATTCACACCCATATGGAACTGGTGTGAAGACTAAGTGAGAATGTAGGCTTGAGTGTCTGATTAACGCCCTAAATGTGATAAAGACGGTGAGCTCTTGGTGAGGCAGTACTTTATTCATCTCTATAGTCTCAGTATTTACTATTGCACCCAGCACATAAAAATATCTGATAAATGTTGATTAAATAAGAGAATGACATAAACTCTTTGCATTGAAATGTTGTATGTTTGTGTGATAATAATATTCTATCAGCTACCAGCTATCATTGCTTTTTTGTTACACAGACAGTATTACCTTTCCCCTATGTTTTATTCCCCAGGAAGAAATGTCTGAAAAAATAATTTCTAGGGACAGCGCCTGTGGCTCAAAGGAGTAGGGCGCTGATCCCATATGCCAGAGGTGGTGGGTTCAAACCCAGCCCAGGCCAAAAACTGCAAATAAATAAATAAATAAATAAATAAATAAAATAATTTCTAGACAGAAATGCTTTTAGTAATAAATCTAATAGATAAGATGATCATATAATTGGTTCTCCACATGGGGACACTTTTGGGCGTGAAAGGTCTGCTAGTAATAATTATTCCTGGACAACAGGGAAAAACCATGATCATCCAGGCAAACCAAAATGCTGGGTATTATAAACAGAGCCTTCTACTGCTCAGACTCTCTGGAGGAGGAAGCCCTAAATTCTCCAAACCATCCTGACTCCTCTAGTGAGACCTTCAAAAGAGGACCCTACCTTCTTATCCCTACCATCCAACCCCATTTGTTCCCCAATGTTCTTAGGTTCCTCATTTTCAACCTGCAGGTGACCCTGACCCCTTCTTTCCATTTGCCTGAAAATGTCCTAGAGTGTTTGCACTGCCTCAAACATGAAGACTTGTAACCCTTGATAAGTACTCATTGTGTGAGCTGCAAAAATCATCCAGTGATCCTCTGCCACTGTTCCAGCCCTACAGCTTTTCTAGGGGCCCCAGTCATCTTTCTCTAGCTTCCAAAGACTTCCTTCAGGTCTCCTGCTTCTGCTTTGCCCCAGGTGCTCTTGTAAAAACATAAGTCAGACCATGTGTTTCATTACTCAGAGACAGTGGCTTCCCAACTCAGAGAAAAAGTCAAGGTCCTTAAAACAATCACAAAGCCCCAGCCTGCTTAGGGCTTGTTATCTCTCTGGCTTCATCTCCTAGAATTCTCCAGCCACCCAGGAGTCCTTGCTAGTACCACAAACACACTGAGAATGCCCCCATCTCAGGCCCTTTGCACATGCTGTCAACCCCACCCTGGAACAGTTTCCTATCAGATACCTATATGATTAGTGCCCTTGCTTCCTTCAGGTATTTTCTCAATGGTCTCCTTTCTAAGTCCTCTGGCTACCCTGTAAAAATATAACCCACCCCTTGACACTTCCTGTTCCCCTTCCCTGCCTTCTCTACCTAGCACTTACCAAATGGAGCTTATACTTTACTTATCTTTTTTATCTTTTTATCATCCAACTCTTTCAAGCTCTATGAGGGTAGTGCTTTTCTTTTTTGAAGCAAACTCTTTGTGTGTGTGTGTGTGTGTGTGTGCTTTTTGCCAGGGCTGGGTTGGAACCCACCACCTCTGGCATATGAGGCCAGTGCCCTAATTCTTTGAGCCATAGGCGCTGCCCTTTGAAACAGAGTCTTACTCTTTCACCCAGGCTAGAGTGCTATGAGTTCAACCTAGCTCACACCAACCTCAAACTGCTGGGTTCAGGCAATCCTCCTGCCTCAGCCTCCCCAGTATAGGAGGTGCCCATCTGTACAGGTGCCCACCACAAGACCCAACTAATTTTTCTATTTTTAGTAGAGATGGAGTCTCACTCTTGCTCAGGCTGGTATTGAACTCCTGACCTCAAGTGATCCTCCTGCCTTGGCATCCCAGAGTGCTAGGATTATAGACGTGAGCTACTGTGCCCAGCCTGAGGGACAGAGATTTTCATTCACTATGTTCTTTGCCATATTCCCAGTACCTGAAATAGAACCTGGCATAGAGTAGACACTCAATAAATATTTGTTAAATAAATAAAGGACTATGAGGGTGCATAGCATGGAAGTTGAATATTTGGCTTCTGGAGTAAAACAGGCTGTATTTTAATCTGGGCTCTGTCGTTTATGAGCTGTATGACCTTAGACAAGGCCCTTTTGCCTTCTGCGAGACTGTTTTCCCTGGTGATAAATGGGAAATACACATTGGGGGTAATACACACTGCTTCAGAGGGCTGTGGAAAGCATAGGTCTGTAAACTATTAAACTCACTGCCTGGTCCAAGGCTTAGTAAATGGCAGCTTTGTTAGTAGTGAAGGTCCCTAGGCAATCTGACTTTGTATTACAGGTTCCTAACAGGCAAATCCACATCTACTCCCTTTGAGTCACAACTCAAATACTTTCTTCCCAAATTGTCAGTTTTTATACCACCTGCCCTTGGGACTCTCTTTCCTTATTTTTTTTTTCCCTTCTCTTCTCTTCCTTCTTTCCTTTTTCTTTATTCTTTCTTTTTATTCATTCATTCATTCATTTATAAAGACAGAGTTTTACTCTGTTACCCAGGCTGGAGCGCAGAGGTGTGACCATCGTTGTCTGTAACCTCTAAGTCCTGGGCTCAAGCAGTCCTCCAGTCTCAGCTTCCTAAGTAGCTGGGACCACAGGCATGCACTACCACAGTGGGCGTGTTTTTTATTTTTTATTTTTGTAGAGACAGGGTCTTACTATATTGCTCAAGCTGGTATTAAATATCTTGCCTCAAGCGACTCTCCCACACTGGCCTCCCAAAGTGCTGGAATTACAGGCACAACCTACTGTATTCAGCCAGGACCCTCCTTTCCTGAACCAAAGTTCCTCCAATGGAAATGGTCTCTTTGCACCTCTTCAACACAGTTTTCTCATCCTGCTTAAAGCTCTGAGAGAGCTTCTCTCCTAAATCTCAGGCTTCACTCCCAACACCCCTCCCACACTCTCCCCCAATGGAGCTAGGATAGTTAGGTGGGAAACAAAGGATAGACTATAAGGTGAGAGAAGAGGGAGGAGGAGAAAAGAGCGGGCCAAGCTATCCCCACCTGCCAGCTTCCTGTCCTTGCCTACTGATAAATTGGGGATACTAATGGCTAGATTTTCCATTCCCCCACCCCAGCACACGCCGTCACTCAATTAAAAAAAGATAGAAGGAGAGGACCCGGGGGAGGGGCAGCAAGCCTTGGTTATAAAGCCTGTAGAGAGGTGGGGAGAACGCACAGCCTGCCTGCTAGGTCTCTCCCGTCATTCCCAGACAGATTTAGCTGCTGACAGCTGCTTGGGACTCTGCCGCCTGGGCCTGGCGCAGAACTGCCATCTCTCCTCTCAGCGACTCTGGAGCCACAGCCCCTCATGGCCCAGAAGGAAGAGGACACTGCAGCCGCTGCGCCTGCCTCCCAGAATGGGGAAGACCTGGAGAACCTGGATGACCCTGAGAAGCTGAAGGAGCTGATTGAGCTGCCGCCCTTTGAGATCGTCACAGGGTGAGCCTTGAGTGTGGACCTCGTACCCCTCCCTAGAAAAGCATAGGCTGGGGCAGGCTGTGGAAATCCGGGGTGGTACCTAGGGTCGGGGTGAGCGCAAGGCTGCAGCACTGAGGGTATACCTGCGGGCAAGGCAGAGCTGCAGGGACTCAGAAGCAAACTCCTAGGGGCTTCTCGGGGTGACACCTAGGACTTTCTACTCAGGGGGAGAGAGGAAGAGCTCCTTGGAGGCAAGAGCCCAGAGAATGAAACCGTCAGGCCTCCTGGTATTGGAACAGTCACCTGCCTGTCTAGGTAGAGGCTTTGTCCCAGGGAAGTTGATGAGGACAGAGGATGAAACAGGAACATTTATAATAAATATGTCCCCAAAGTACTCCTTCCCTTCTCCCTCTGCTTAGAGTGGTGGTTTCTTCTCTATCATATGTCTCTAGCTTGCCTGTCCTCCTTCCCCTCCCCTTCTCTCAAGAGACAGGTTCTTGCTCTGTCACTACTAAGGCTGGAATGCAAGTAGCGTGATCATAGCTCACTGTAGCCTCAGACTACTAGTCCTTTCTTTAGAGCGTCCTTCTGGAGAAGATTGTAAAACAGGACAGATCCATCCTTTCCCAAGACTGAATGAGAAGCAGTTTTTTTCCTTTTTGAATCTTTTCTGAGTCTCCTTAAGAGCTCAGAAGGTGTCCAGAGCCACACCTAGGGAAACAGGTAAGTTACAGCACAGATAACACAGGCCAGGAGCTTATAGACAGAAGGACTGTTCCAACACCCTGAGCCACAGCCTCGAGGAACTAGAGCCCAGAGAAAAGGTATAGATGCTCTAAGGAGGGTGCTTTGCACAGGTCCTTCTGTCTTGCCAGGTTATGGTATCTCCAGGAGTAAGATCAAGTGGTCTTCCTCCTCTTCCTTCTCTTTTCTGATAGTGAAAAACCCTGCTAAATTCCTAAGCTAAGAATAAAAAGGGAATATGTGGGGTCACATTTCCTCTTTGAGGCCCAGGTTTCCTTCATGAGTCTCTAGCAATCCCCACAGGCAGAGGGTGCCACAGTAAGAGAAGTTTCAGGAAGAATGGAGGCATGATGCCTTCCAGAGGGAAAAGGAGCCCTGGGCGGCAATGTGGACTTGCTATTTTAAGCTTGGCAAGTGATTTTCATATTGGCCTCACTTTTACCATTTACTACATGAAGAAACTATATTTGTTGACTCCTAAGGTCCCTTCCAGCTCAAGTACTTTCTGATTTCTATGAGAACTTAAGGGAAAATGTGTCCTAGTTTCTGAGATGAGTAGTAGCCCCTTAACTTCCCCTTTGCCCAGGTCTACCCAACCAATCTCACTCACATCTAGGATTAAGGGAGCAGCTGAGCACAGATTAATATAGACACAGAGAAAGCCTAGGGCAAACAGGCCAGGAGAATCCTCAATTCCAGTGGCTCACTTATGGAAGTAGATCCTTTCTCTAACATGTAAGAATGCTGGCACATGCCATCCTTGGTCACACAAATATGCACACACACACACTCCACCCCATGCAGCACTGTGATCTCCCCCAGCACAGAGGCAGGGTAGGCCAACAATAGAATTTGACTATGTTTGTTGAGCTGAACATGTGTTGGGGGGGGGGGGCGGGGTATCCCAGGACAGTGGGTCCTAAAGGGTTAAGGCCACTGAAGTAACCTACATTTCCCCAGGGCTTTATAATCACAGCATACTT
>CAUYQV010169254.1:0-10017 GCA_963574575.1 Galagoides demidoff
TATGTGGCTGGCACCTTAGCACAGGCGCCGAGCCGTACTTTGAAGGTTTTAGCCATTAAACTGCTGATACAGGGTTCCCCCACTCAGGACTGGATGGAGTCTCCCATTTTCTAGGCCTGAGTAAACAGATTTTCCTCCAAACTGCAATCTGTAAATATAAGCAGGATGGGAGAAAAGCAGTTTGGCCAATATTTCATATGGGCAGGCCCCTCCACAAGTGGAAAGCATACACCCTGCTGTTTTGCTCTGAGTTAGCACGAACTGCATTCGTTTGTTAATATACTTATTTCCTAATCAACACAGGGAAGATGTTTTTTGTCTGTCAGCTCCTGACCAAGTGTAATTTTTACTCCAAAGATCTCTGTGCTTAGGAGTAGTACATGAACCCTTAGACAAAAGACCCACTTGTGGGTTTCCAATGTGTGTCTCCCTCCTCTACTGCCAGACGTTCTGTTGTCCTTCAATCCTCCTGTATTCCTTTCTGTCTAATAAATTCTGTCCTGTCACTGATCTGTGTGGTCTGTGGATTCCTTCTTTGAGTCTCCAAGACTATGGACCTGGTGCAGAAAGAAATTCTGGCAACACTGTTACCTATGTTCTTTACAACGAAAAGTATGGAAAAATCTCATTTTCTTTTTTTATTGTTTCTGAAGCAACAGAATTCTGTGTGCACATTTGCTTGCATGCTCTCTCTTATTTTCTTTTCTAATTTTTTACTTTTTATTTTGAATTGTATGCTTTTGAAATTAATTTCTAAATGCTGATTCATGGGCCTGATTTACCATACGCCGTTGAGAATTTTTTTTACACACACAAAATCATAAGCCAAAATTAAAATTTTAGTAACTAACTGATGATCTGATGGCAAAATATGCAAAACAATATAAAGACTTTTAAATCCACAAGTGACAGCCAAGTGCAGAAAATGCAAGTTTGGCTTAAGCTATAGCTATAATATATATTACGTAAAATAAAAGAAATAAAACATAATAATATATTATGCAAATGTAGGTCTTTACATCAGAGTGGGTCTCTTTTTGTGTCACCCAATGCCTGCATCTCGTAAAAATGTTATGTTAGGCACATAGTTAGACATAAGCATGGTAGGTGGTGGATGTAGGTAGGCTTTTTTGCACTGGCTCAAGTCAGACTGGCCTGAGCATGCTAAGTTCGTGGGAATGAGGCTAATTGAGACCTTGTTAAGGGGGCTGCCTTGAGATAGAGGCTAACCAATGTCTCAGGGACTTTCTGACATGGACAGAGAGATGTAGTCTTATGTCATACTGTCTTGGGTTGTTTTGGAAACAGCTTGATTATGTCCTTGGAAAACTTCTAAGAAGGAAGTTATACCCTTCAAATTGTGTATAAAATTTAAGCATGGTGCTCTCTGTAGTGGTTCCAGTCATTAGGATGAGGCCCCGCTTGCTGTGTAAGTTGTTAATAAAATCTTCCTTTTTGTCCTAAAACTTTACTTGTTCTCTTCAGTCATTTCAGTGACTATCTCTAGCCGTCATGACACCGTTCTAATAGTCAGACTTTCGACCTGCAGCTCATTGCTAGAATTAAGTAGAAATCACTTCTTACCTTGATTACCTGACTATAATGGGTCAATTCTTTACTTAGGCTCTGTTGTGAATTTTTCTCTCATCACTTAGTGATTGTTTAGGGTAAATCTGAGACTAAAATTTATAAATCCACCCTATAAGACTTTGTACTGAACTGTCTTGCCTTATAATCCTAATTGTCTCATAAGATTTCCTCAGAGGACTCTTCTTGCCTAATAGGACTTTCTTTGACTAATACAACTTTCTGTGATATTGGACATGTTCCATATAGGTCTTGTTTCATACAGTAACCACATAGCTCACACAAACCCTTTTCCCCTCCTCCTCTTCTCCTCCTAAGACAAAGACACAAAGAATCTGGGTAGCCCCACCCACCAGACATTTGCGACAGAAGACTCTAACCTGACAGGCAACCTGAGGAATGTGGTCCCTCCCCCCCACCAAGGCCTTGTATAAAAGGGGTCTCTAACTGCCACCTTTGCTCTACCCAGGCAGGTCACCCTTCCCTTTCCACAAACCTGTCATGACCATCTCCTCTGTGGTCTTCTCTCTGGGCGCCATCATTTACACCTTTCATTGATCTTTTGAGATATGGCTAGTGAAACTAAGAAACAAAATTTCAAATGTTATTTAACTTTACCTAGTTTACATTTAAATCAAAATAGCCACTTGCGGAAATTATGGCATTACCTACCATGTTCAAAGACCTTGGAATTGCCATTCCTGTCTTTAAACAAGGAAAAAGCTGAACAACTTGAAATCAATGACTTTTCTTAAACTCATAACAGAAGCTATAGTTGAAACCACTACCCTCACCTCTAGTGAGACAGATGAACACTGAAAATTAGAGCCAAAGAATTAGCTGGAACAGAAGCTGCTGGAGCTGTAAGGTGACAGGAACATTTAAATTATTGAAGCTGAGTGTGGGCTAGGCATGAGATGGACAAATCTGTGAAGTCTGGAGTACTCCCACATTTTCTTGAGTTTTCTACAAGGATCTCACAGTGAAGAATCAAGTTCCCCTTCAGGGTCTGATACTGGAAGGACAAAATAACCACTGTGAAATACAGCTAGAGTAATCTTCATAACAAAGCTTCCTTTCCAAATGAAAAGGAAGAGACTTACAGAGTCACTTACAGAGACTTATTTGACCTAGAGAAAGGGCATTTCCCAATTTCAACACCCTTTAGCCTTCCTGAATGACCTAAGAAGAAATAAAAATCTAAGAAAGATTAGAAAGGCAATAACCCAACTATGAAGTAAGCCCCCGGAAAGACTGGAATCTAATCATAACCTTAAAGATCACTTATCTGCTCCCCAGGACCTTACTACCAGGACAACAGGGTTCCAGTCTAACAACAGTGGGTCACAGCTTAAAGAGCTTCAATTGTGAGTTATATTTAAGGAAAAGCTCTTAATGAAGCGCGCTCTTAATGAACACACACACACACACACACATACAAAGAACAAACAGTGGGGGCAAAACAAGAACGTGAGTTAATGTCAAAGTCTCTGGCAGATTATCAAAAAGTTGCATGCAAAATGCCTATTTACTTCGGTTCCTATCAAGTGATGACCCTAGATTTTATAACAAAAAATTAGAAGGGCGACTCTAGTGGTAACATTATAAAAGAAAACCTGTAGTAAACACTTTTTAAAATAAAAAAAAATAGAAAAAACAATTATAAAGAGAAAAAGGATGTTCTATGGAAAACAGATCACATGCAAAAAAAAAAAAGATGAGAAACATAAGCAGAAAAATGAAAACTCTAAGATGTAATCAAGAGGAAATGATAAATATCAAAATCATTGCAACAGAAATCGAAAAGACCTTGATACACATGTAGGACTGGACAAGAATAAAGAAAGAATCAGTAAGTTTGAAATATATCCACAGAAATTTTCCAAACATAAACACAAAGTGAAAAAAAATGTGAAAAAACACAGAATAGAATATCAAAGGACCATAGGACAATCTCGAAAAGAATGACATACCCATAATTAGGATGCCAGGTAGAGGAAGAAAAATCAGGAGGAAGAAATATTTGAAGTAATAATAGTCAAGAATTTTTCTAAATCAGTAACAGAAATAAAACCACAGAGCCAGGAAGTTTAGAGAACACCAAGTAAAATAAATGCCAAACTTTTAGATCTAGGCAGTTTATTTTCAAACTGCAAAAAATCTAAGGCAGTGAGAAATATCTGGAAACAAGGCAGAAGAGGTTAAAAAAAAAAGTGAATAAAATTCCTACTTTCAATATGAAGTCTTAGTTTGAAAGTAAGGGAAGGAGAAAGATGTACCATGCCAGAAATAACAAAAATTCACACTTCAGAATAAGAAAAATTAGTAGGGTTGAGGATAGATGCTACTTCATGAGAGAGATGTCAATTCTCAGGGAAATTAAATAGCAATCCCTAATGTGCATGCACGTAACAACAGAGTATACCAGCTCACGAGGCAATAACTGATAGAACTGCAGAAAGAACTGAAAGAACTGATAGACAAATCCACTTACAGTTGGAAACGTTAATACCCTTGTTTTAGTAATTGCTAGATCCAGCAGGGAGGACGTCGATAAGGATACAGCTGACCTGAATAGCACCATAAAATCCACCAAGGCCAGTGCCTTCTGTATTGACAGTACAGCCACAGTCCCTTGCTACTCAAAGTGTGGTCTGTAGACCAGCAGCATTTCTTTTCTTTCTTTTTTTTTTTTTTTTTAGAGACAGAGTTTCATTTTGTCACCCTCGGCATCACAGCTCGCAGCAACCTCCAAATCCTGGGCTTAGGCAAGTCTCTTGCCTCAACCTCTCGGGTAGCTGGGATTATAGGCACCCGGCTGTTTTTTTGTTGCAGTTTTGGCCGGGGCCAGGTTTGAACCTGCCACCCTCGGTATATGGGGCTGGTGCCCTATTCACTGAGCCACACAAAAGTGCTGCCCAACCAGCAGCATTTCTTTTGGAAATTGTTAGAAGTCCGAAATCTCAGTCCACACTCCAGATTTATTGAATCGGAATTTTCATCCTTAGCAAAAAACAAGGTGATTTGTCTGCATACGAAAGTTTAAAAAGGGCTGGACGCAGTGGCTTGCCTGACCTCATGGGTTCAAGACCAGCCTGAGCAACAGCAAGACCCTGTCTCTAAAAAAATAGCCAGGTGTTGTGTCGGGCGCCTGTAGTCCCAGCTGCTTAGGAGGCTGAGGCAAGAGAATTGCTTGAACAGAAGAGTTTGAAGTTGCTGTGAGATATAATGCCACAGCACTCTACCGAGGGTGACAAAGTAAGATTCTGTCTCAAAAAAAGAAAAGAAAAGAAAATTTAAAAAGCATTTTACTAGATCATCAGAAAACCTAAATGTTCTCCAGGATCAGACTGAGATAAGTGCTACTTATCCTTTGACCCTGATTACTAGTATTGCCACTGCTAAATATCCTTGGATCATTTCTGAAACTAGGAAATAATAACATGGCAATATTGGCATCCTCTGAAAGCTGAAACAGAAGCAATGTATTTTTACTTTTAAGGGCAGTCATCCTCCCAATCACCTAAACATTCCTTCCAGCAAAACCATCTATGGCTGTACCTACAACAGACTCTGCACAGAATTTATACACATTCTTCATACTCAAACCATAAAATTTATGTGTGGTAATGCCTCAGCTATATGGAGTCCATCTTATAGGTAATTCCATATATCCAGAGAGGCACCAGAGTCAGAGAAGGGATTCAGAGTTTTGGAGAAGAAAAACAAACAAACAAATAAACTATGTAAGAGATTATTCATATAGTCAAGAAATGTAGAAGAGCGAATAGCCCAAATGACATTCATCATGTGATTATCAATGGACAATTTCCAAATACAAAATGACTGTTTCTTACTAAAATGTCAAGCCTTTCAGTGAGAAGAACCAAGAAAGAATGGAGAGATAGGAGATAAGAAAGAGGAAAGAATGAAGAAATTGTGGTATTTCACCTCTGCTAATAGGTGCAGATACAGGAGCAGACAGGCAGCATATATGCTGAAGGAATGAGCTAGAAGGAGGCCTGAGAAGTATCCAACAGAGTAAACCGTCGTGACTTCCTTGTTAAGCATCTGCAGGAGAATTACAGAAGCTTAGACTCAAAATTCTATAGTAAATAGAGGCGCTTAAAAACAGTTGGTGAAAGAAGCAAACTAAATCCCATTACTTAACATACCTCAAAGAACATCCTTGTCTTCAGGAATAAATGTGTTGAAGGCTGCTCCCATGATACATTCCCTGTCTGGACAAAGCACTCACTATATACTGCTGGCTGGGTGAGGCTGTGACCCATCACATCCCAGTCTGTTCCCCACACCAGGGCCTGTCCATGGAGCCTCGCCCAGCCTACTCTCCAGCAAGGCTTATAGGTACGGATATTTTTTCTCCAGTGAACAGATCAGAAGGCATCCTAATCTTAGATATCCTCACACAAAGATTTTAATAAATAAATAATGTTGACTAAACTATGAGCCTACTCTGGTGAGTCTTAATGGCTTTATATTTTCTATTGAGACTTCCCTAGGTTGTTGAATGTACCCATTAAGAAACCATCAGCAAATCATGATACAACAGAATTATGTTACAGACAAAACTTGTTTCTCCATACAACAACCCCAGGATGCTAAAGAATCTAGTCTGGAAAAAAACTGTGAAACATTCTACTTTAGGAAAAATCTATGAATCAATTGTTTAGTTTAAGCAGAAGAATTAGTTGACTTTTAACATGCTAATAATGCTGTTTTCACCAAAGAAAACATTCATGGACTGAAAACATTTTGTCCTGGATTTTTGGCATATTTTACCTGATGTATGGTGGATAAAACAATTGCTTTGAAAGATACAGACATTACTTTCTAACTGGTATTAGATTGTTTCAGGTGAATGCTCTTCCCGTTTGGTGAGGCCACTCTTGGTGCATGTACTGAGGAGCCTGTCCTGAGGAAGCAGTGCTAGTATTTTGTGGTATTTCACTACCTTGCTGTATCACCTCATTGTTCAGCTTGTGGATATGGATGTTGCTAAGAATATACAGTGCCATTACAAAGGGATTTAATAAGAAACATAACTTATCATGCAGACAAATACTTAAGTTTAAACCATTAAAGGTATACTCTTCAAACATTGTACCTGGGATTCTGTTTCAAGTAGTAAGAAAAGCCTGGAGTATTATAGTCTCTTAAGATGTCAAGAGAATTGTTACCTTTATTATATAATTAAAAAATAGACTGGATAAAAGGATGCAAAATTTCAACAACTGCAATGTGCAAAAGAACTCCAAATGAATATTCTAGAACTGAGAATGTATTGTCTGGAATTAAGAATTCATCTGATGTGTTTAAGAGCATATTGTGCTCCGAGCAGTTTTGGAGGAAGGAAATAAAAATCCTCTAACACAAAGTGTTGAAATGGTGACCATCACTCCTTTATATCCCATGAGAAAAGGCATAATGGAAGGGGAGCATTTTGTTATTGATCCCTGGACTCAATTATTATCCATACACAAGTTATAAGTACTTCAAAAAATCTACACAATGGGCGGCATCCATGGCTCAAAGGAGTAGGGCATTGGCCCCATATGCCGGAGGTGGCGGGTTCAAACCCAGCCCTGGCCCCAAACTGCAAAACAAACAAACAAAATCTACATAATGCAATTTTTATTGAACAGAAAATATAAATTCATACTATATAGTTAAAGATGAAGGCTGTATTCTGTATCCCACAAATATTTGAGTGGTCTATACTCACATCCACATTCAGGCAGGCACCCTGATCAGCGAAACTACTATTCTTTCTAAAGAAGTCAAATGTAATCTGTCTGTGCTTGTATCTATATCTAGCCTTATATCTGTATCTATATTTCTGTCATAATCTATTCAGGCTGTTACAACAAAATATCATGAACTGGGTAACTTACAAACAACATTTATTTCTCATAGTTTGGAGGTGGAAAGTCCAAAACCAATGCTGATTTGGTGCCAGATTCAACGTCTAGTGAGAATCTGCTGCTCCCAGAGGGCACCTTCTAGCTGTGCCCTCCTGGGGTGGGAGGGGACAAGAGCTACCTTGGTCTCTTAGAAGAGACTGATCTTTTCATGATCTAACCCCTCCTCCCTCCAGATCTAATCACCTACCAAGGTCCTAGCTCTTAATACTATCACCCTGGGGACTGGATTTTGACATAAATTTCAGGCAGACATAAGCACTCAAGAGCTCAAGAGTACAGCAAGTCTCTAATTACAAAGCCTCCTGCCAAATGTTATTTCTATGCTGGTGTTAAAAAATAAATTCATCTAGATTTTTCTCTCTTGGGGAATATATCCTTCTTAATTTACCCTATATTAATAGGAGGTTATCCAGTGATTGTAATTTACCTTTTCATAATCATGGTTTAGGAATAGACTTTTTCATTCTTTCTCTGTTGCCTAATTTCTCCTTCTCTCTTTCTTTTTCCCATGACAATTCCTCACTATTATTTTTCTACTACATTAAAGAAATGATAAGCAATAGTGGAGAAAAATCCAAACGTGGTAATTTTGATATGAAAAAAGATTACATTTTTTATCAAAATGTAGTTGTACATAGAACTCCATTTTCATTTTTTTCCATGCCATCAAAGCCCATTTCCATAAATAAGAGCTAGTTATGATGGTAAAATTAATATGTATGATGAGTTTATTTTTTTCACATTTTTTGATCCATTTGGGACAATTTAGTAAATCAAGTTGAACAATTTTTTTATGTCATATAACAATATAATAAATAATACTTTGAAAGTAATAGCATTTTTTAGATTAAAAAAACTTTCATATTTATTATTATAATTACATATGCTAATTATTTCAGTAGATTGACCATTCAACAAATCAAGTAAACAAAGTCTTTTTTATTCAAATGGAAACACAGTAACTATTCTGTACACCCAGTCAGCATAGCTGTAGTATATTTTGTCAGCACATATGATTAGTTGCTAAAAGATCCAGGCCGCCCAGAAGTTTTATTTCAAAGTTTTTTACTGACCCCTACCCCGAACTCTAAATTAAAACCACAACCCATCACTGATACAGATTTCAGAATTCCCAATTTTAAATTAGTATTGTCCACACTATTTTAAGCTTTGAGCCATCATTTATGTTGGAAACACAAGCATGGCAGTATTTTTAAAAGATCAATCAGAAAGTCTGTATGAGTGAATACTAAAACCTTTTATCTTTATATCACTAGGAAGTGTCCTGATGATTCTTCTGTCCTTCTCTGATTTTATATGTTCAGCCTAATTGATATTTCCTTTTTGATAATGTCTATTTAATCCATTAAAAATGACATCCAATGGCCAAGTGTTGGCTAATGTCAATAGTCATAACATTATGGGAGGCTGAGTTTGTGGGGACAGCTTGAGGTGAGTTTGAGATCAGCTTGAACAAGACTGATAATCCATCTCTATTGAAAAAAAAATTATATCTAAGGAATAATCAAAGAACACAAAGTAGAAAAAATAGCTATGGTAGTAACAAAATAATAGATATTGTTAACTTTATCACTCACAAAGCATGAATTAGTGATGTAATTCATCAAGACTATCCATTACTTCTAAAGCTAAAGTAATAAATATATTTGGAATTCTGTTGATATAACACTCACTTATGAAACTGTCATGCTTAATCCATTCAGTCACTTAAGAGATACTGACCCACTATTAAGCCCCAAATTAAGGTATCATGCTAAGATCGAAATAATAGAAAAATGAATGGTACTTGGATCCTAGCTCCAATAGAAAACAGTTTATAGCATTAAGAGTGCTTTGAAATATCTTAGATAGAGCGTACATGAGTGAAAGAGAACAAATCAAAAAGATTTAGTCAGTGTAATTAGCCTGACTCTAAAAGCCTGTTTGAGGAGACATTTCCAGAAATTATACATCTTTAAATCATCTTGTAGACATATAGTCTATCAATGAATGCATTTGTTGTTGTAGAACCTATCTTAATAATTTATGTTCTAATTTCTCATATCTTACTCCATTCTATGATTTTTGGAAGGGAGTTCTAGAGAAGAGATGCTTTTAATTATTTTTCCCTTTGGCTCGGTGTGATAGGTAGTACCTCATCATTCAGAGAGCAACACCAGGGCTGCACCAGGTAACAAGTGAATAAGTGCTTAAAAATAAATTTAACAGGCTCGGCACCTGTGGCTCAATTGGCTAAGGCGCCAGCCACGTACACCTAAGGTGGCGGGTTCGAATCCCCAGCCTGGGCCCCCCAAAACAACAATGATGGCTGAAACCAAAAAAAAAAATGGCCGGGTGTTGTGGCGGGCGCCTGTGGTCCCAGCTACTTGGGAGGCTGAGGCAGGAGACTCACTTGAGCCCAGGAGTTGGAGGTTGCTATGAGCTGTGATGCCATAGCACTCTACCCAGGGGGATAGCTTGAGGC
>CAUYQV010169257.1:0-12700 GCA_963574575.1 Galagoides demidoff
GGGCATTGTGGCGGGCACCTCTGGTCCCAGCTACTTGGGAGGCAGAGGCAGGAGACTCACTTGAGCCCAGGAGTTGGAGGTTGCTGTGAGCTGTGATGCCATGGCACTCTACCCAGGGGGATAGCTTGAGGCTCCGTCTCAAAATAAATTAATAAATAAATAAATATCAACAGGTCTTCTCTACAGAGACAATTAAGTAGACTTATGTCATTGGAAAAATGAACAAGGTTTCTCTTTTCCCTTTCCCTCTATTGTTTTCTGATTCTACCTACTGTGACCAGAAACATTCTTCAAAAAGCTTGAATCTTTATGTGTACCATTTGTAGAAATCCAAGGAGCTTTCATTTAAGTATCCTTGTACGTGGTAGATCTTCAAAAAGTTGCTCTAAAGTTTTAAAATTCTGATACTAATGAGTGACTCTGAAGGAAAAAATTGGAAAGTGTCTACTGAATGTTAATTTCAGGAGTGACATGTATTTAAGCCAGAAGAAACAGCTTTTTTCTCCAGCTATGGGTATGTTCCATTTATCACATGGTCTGAAATAAGAATGCATTGTGTACACCTGTGCAATCCTTAGTCTCAGTTGAGGTTGTTTCTGTTCACCTGAAACTGATTGCTCAATATTTTATAATACCAATACTTTCAATGAAAATTACAAATATATTATCTTAGGGAGTCTTCTTAATATTTTACATCTATCATTTTATAATTATCAGTCTCCAATATGTCAATGTTGGACCTGCTATGTTTAACTCCTTTGGCCCTTCAGCCTTGAATTTCACTTGAAATTACTACAAAAACAGCAGATTGATCTATGTACATTATAAATTTTTCCTCCAGATTTCTTTATTTGATGAAGAATGGTATATACTTAAAATACCATGTTCATTCTTAGCTGGGGCACTTGTATTCTTTAAATTTAGAATTCATTGGAATAGATTCTTTCCCTCCCAAAGAGAACAAGTATACAAAAAAAATCAATAAGAAAACAAAATTAAAATATAAGGTAAGAGGGTGGTGCCTGTGGTTCAAAGGAGTAGGACGCCAGCCCTATATGCCAGAGGTGGCAGGGTCAAACCCCGCCCCAGCCAAAAACTGCCAAAAAAAAAAAAAAATATATATATATATATATATATATGGTAATAATCTGATCAGTATATGTGTTATTTTTTTAAAAAATCTCTTCATTTTACTCTGTTCCATTAATGATGTATCTTCATGATTTAAATAGCCATTAGCTATCTATAACAAAAGCCTTCATATTTCTGGAATTGAGAGACAATTATAAAAATATAGATGGGAATTTTTTACAGAAAATGTATACCAAAAAATTAAAGTTTTTTCTTTAAAAAAATATGTGGGCTCGGTGCCTGTGGCTCAAGCAGCTAAGCTGCAAGCCACGTACACCTGAGCTGGGGGGTTCGAATCCAGCCCAGGCCCACCAAACAACAATGATAGCTGCAACCAAAAAATAGCCAGGCATTGTGGCAGGCACCTATAATCCCAGCTACTAGGGAGGCAGAGGCAAGAGAATCACTTGAGCCCAGGAGTTGGAGGTTGCTGTGAGCTGTGATGCCAGAGCACTCTACCCAGGTGACAGCTTGAGGCTCTGTCTCAAAAAAATAAAAAATATTTAAAATAAAAAAAGTGTAAAACTATGTGTGTCTTCTTCCTTTGACATTTCATACTGTCTCCACAATTGTCTTTGGCTTTGTGAAGACGGAAGAGTATCCAATGTAATAGGAAAGTAGAATACAAGTTGTTGAGTTTCATCAAGCCAAAGACACTGGGTTGGTTTGAAATCTAATAATAGGGCTGCCTTGCAGCCTTCTAAAAGCCACTTAATAATAGAAATGAGATAATAACTCCATTTTTTCCCAGAAGATTTCTTTAACATTCCTACAACTATAAAATAGTGCTAATGACAAAAACTTTTACACACTAATCTCTCATCAAGGAACAATTTAAGCATCATCCCTGGTTTTAAAAGGGTATGCAAAATGCCTTTGACAGAAATCACAAGGCTTTAGAAATTATTAAGGGAAATCCATTTCAAAATAGTCTAACCAATTTGGCACCATCAATAAACATAACTAAAGGTAATTTTGTTTCATTGATGAGGTGATAAGCCAGACTCTTGAAATACTGAAATCAGGGAACTCTAATCCTTTCTCTTGGTGGCTCCTCCCCTCAGTGTGGAGATGAGAAGAGGCAGGGCCAGAGGCTCCCCACTCATCCATAGTTACTGGTAAACTATGGCCAATGCGGCGCCTAACTCCAACTTCAGCTTTATTACATAGAATAATTCTGTTTGATTTTTAACAAGCATTGGTCAAGGTTCTTTTCATAGCAACTTGATAAAACCCTACCTGAGATACTTGGAAAACAAACAAATGAAAATCCCAATAGAGAGTGTGCTTGCAAAGTAAGGGCAGGCCATTCCCTTGTGGGCTCAACGCAGGAACTAAAGAGCTGTCAGTGACTATCTCTGTCTTTCCTCTGTTTTTTATGTTTAACTGTGTGTCTGATTTTCCTTCCCCATGCTAAAAATGTGTTCCATAGAACACAATTAGAGTTACATTCATAAGCAGGGATTGTCCATGAGCCCCCAAACTGAATCCACAAATGAAACTCAGTCAGCGTGGTCAAGTGTCTAACCTCCTCTCTGTTTCTCTGGAGCAGGTGCTATGTGTCAGGTACTGTGATCATTCAAGTAGCTGTATCTAAGGGGACTAGGCTCAAAAAGTAGAACCATGGCCATATAGCTAATATTTACAAAGCATTCCTATTTAAAGCTAGCGACACATTGATTATGCAGAGTTATGTAATGAGGAGTTTTAGCTTTATAAATTGTGACAGGTCCATAAACAATGTCTGGTCTATGAAAAAGCCATTGCTTTGTTTGAATTCATGAAATTTTAAAACAAAGTATAATACTTTGCTATAGTATGCCAACACATAAAATAATTAAGACATGGAATATTATAATAGTATAATAGTTTAAATTGTATAATATTCACAAAATATGTTCTCTATGAAAACAAAATTTACTGAAGTATATCAGAATAAAACTTATTTTGGGGGGTTTGTTCTTACTATTGTTTTCACTGCTATTTAAAAGCTCTATTGTGTTGAATATTCTATCGGTTATATTTAAGTAATGAATAAGGGTGAAAATTAACTTAATGAGTCTGAGGGTCCCCGAAGTTAACTGAAGGTCATTTAATCTGTCAATATGAGACATGACAACATTAGTTCTGCTCAGTTACTTGTTTCAAGAGCTAGATATTAGCTTTGTATTTGGTGAATCTGCCTGCTATTGTTTTCAAAGCTTCCTCTCCAAATATAGCAAGCTTATTAATCACACATGAGTAGACACAATTGACTAATAGTAAAGATGAAAGAAAAAAGTATTCTATCTAAATGATTCACCAGTGAAATACCAAGGTTTGGCCAATCTTATCTGCATCATTACCTTGCAAAATGTTCTCTGTAATCCAGCTAAACATTCAAATCTATAACCATAAATCTTAATTAAATTTAACTGTAATTCAAAATCTGTTAAACATAATTTATATAAGCAAGGAAAAAAATTAGTTCACTACCACCTATCATAACTCTTAACCTTTATATTTTGCAAATACAATAATTGAAACTAAGAGAGGTCAAATAACTTGGCCAAAGTTGAAGTGCTATGGCCCCCAAGTTTCAGTGATATTTTCAATCTGAAATTGCTGTTCAATAGCTGTTGACATCATTTGTATAGACCAAATTTATCTGAACTCCACTTTCAAATAATAACATTTAAACTTATTATACAAATACTTTTAAAACATAAGCTTGATAATTTAACATGCTATGTATATTATATATATATACATACACATGATATATCATGATGTCATATATATGGTGTCCATAAAGTTTGTGTGCAATTTCCTATGTTAAACTATTTTATATTGCACCAAACTTTATGTCCACCTTGTATATCAAATATGAATATATTATACATGATTAACTTTGTAAAAAACAAAGTCAGTATGCCATATAGTTCAGTGCCCTCCCCATTAATGTGACTACTAAGACATTTAGTCCTTTCTCATATTTTCTTCTGTTTTATCAAAAATTCTCTAGTTTATGGGTTTGTCAACTAGATTTGTAATATTAAAATCTTTCTTTTCTCTGTACTGCTTAATATTTGTCAATACAAAGAAGAGATTTCTTTCTATAGCCTGTTGTGGGTTATTTATGTTCCCCCAACCCCAAAAGGTACCTCAAAATGTGGCTTTATTTAGAAATGAGGTCTTTACAGAAATAAGCAAGTTATTTTGACCTTAAAGGGGGGTATTTGGAACAAAAACAGACATACACAGAGGAAAGATAACATCAGGCACACAGGAAAATACCCACAGTGTGAGGGAGTGAAGCATCAGGAAGCCAAGGAAAGCCAAGGACTGCCAGAAACCAGCAGGGAGCAACAAAAGACTCCCTTGGAGGTTTCAGAGGAAGCATGACCCTGTGACATGTGGATGTCACTCTTCTAGCCTCCAGAACTCGGAGACAATAATGTTGATGACTTAAGCAATCTAATTTGTAGTGTTTAGTTATGGAAGCCCTAGGAAACCAATACATATCCCAAACCAACCCAATAAGAAAAAAACAAATAAAAGAAACTCCTTTTATTTGCTTTTCTAAAGATCTTTTTTTTAGTTGCCAGTTTCTTTCTTGTCAGAGTATAAAAATTGGCATAGCTTATTCTAGTCTATGTTTCATATAGTGAAAACAGCATAATGTAGATAATTCTTTCATTTTCAAGAAAGAAGTATGAAGTAAATTACATAGAGAGCAGTTTCTCTTTGTTTAGTGAAGTATCTCAAGTTTCACCACCAAATACTTCAATGCATAGTAAAATACAAATTTATATCAATTCGGCCCCAATCGGTTTGGTTTGATGTCACTAGTTTGATAATTCGTGGCTATAATCCAAATAATTTTTTCCCTCATTGCCCTGTTACATTAGCCATGAGAGACTTGTATGTGATGATTTCTTCAGAAGGCCTCCCCAAATCACTCTTCCTATTCACCTGGCTATTTCCTTAGCTCAAGACTTAACTGTCCCGTAGCAGACTCTAAACCACTTTTCTCCAATTTTATCAACTCTGACAAAGGTAAAAGACCCATTTTGTTCCAATGGTAGCAGATGCCACAAACTCATTCAGACCTTAACAGTTCCTAATCCAGCTCTTTTTTTATTTCCAGTTCTTCCACTTGGCATAATTTGTGCTTAATAGGACCTAATTAAAATTTCAGATATTAAGAGTTACCAAATACACTAAAATTATACATGAGAATCATTGTAAGCACACTTAAACTTGCACATCAGCTAGTTGTGTATATTTGATTGGTATGTGCAAACTAGAAAACAATACAGGTTTTTATGTTTATAAAATTTCAGACAATTTTAAATCAGAATAGAGATTTCATTTTAACTTTTTAAAAACTGCTTTATTGAGGTACAATTAACATACAAAAAGTTACATATATATGAGTGTGTACGTATGTGTGTATATATATGTATATACACACACAACTTGAGTGTATATATATATGTGTGTGTATATATATATACCCAACTTGAGTTTGGAGATAAAGACATACCTTTCTAAATCATTAGCACAATATGCCATAAATCTATCTATTAGCTCCAAAAGTCTTTTTCTCACCCTGTTTATGCATTATTATTATTTATGTATGTGTGATAAGAATACAACAAAAGACTTATCCTGTTAGCAATTTTTTAGTGTGCAATACGGTCTTGTTAACTGTAGATACTATATTGTACAGTACACATTTAGGACTTAGTCATCCTGCTCAATTGAAACTTTGTACACTTTATCTAACACTTCCATTTTTCCTCCTCCCCAAAGCCTCTAGAAACCACCATTAGACCTCTACTTCCATGGGTTTGACTGGAAGTATTACAGACTCCTCATCTAAGCAGTGTCCTGTTATACATATCCTTCTGTGTCTGGCTTATTTTGCCCTGTAGGTTCATTAAAGTTGTCTCAAATAGCAGGGTTTTCTTCTTTATAAAGGTGAATAATATTCCATTCTTTGTACATAGCACAGTTTCTTTATCCATCCATCCATCAAGGGACATTCAGGTTGCTTCCGGGTTTGAGATACTGGGAATAATGCTGCAATGAGTGTGGAAGTGCAGACACCTTTGCGAAATCCAATCCTGATTTTAGTGATTGTAGATAAACACCCAGAAGTAGGATTGCTGGATCTAACCCTGTACCTACCTTGTTGTAACAAGTTACAAAACAGAGTGTCAGAATGAGTCTTAGCGGTCTGTGTGTGTATGATTATATTCATGTTAATGCATTTATCACAAAGGATTTGATGCTCTACAATAACTCTGGCTCCCTTGGGAAAAGGTCCAAGAGAATGATCACAGCATTTGTCATTCAAACTGGGAAAACTTTTGGGAAGGGATTTGGTGGCACTTATTAACCATGATCCTGAGACAACAGGAACAATTGGGGATTTTAATGGTAAACCAGGTCATACAGTTATACAAGTTATGCACAGAAAATTGCTATAGCAGTAAGTTAAAGAGAGGGGAACTGACAAGAGTATTTAAAAGCATATTTTGTTGGGAAATGACAAGGGATTGTGTAGAATGGAATAAATATGACACCACATTGGTCATAAAGACCCTGTTCAGATGTTTATAAAAACCTATCCATTTTTCCTCAACAAGTGTTTCTTACAACTGAGTGCATCAAAGTACTCCACCACCTTCTGCCTAATAATCTTACTGCATCATTCCTGGAAGGAAGAGGGTACTTCTATTCACAGTCACCCAGTAAGTCAAAAAATAACACATTAGTCCACCTTATGCTGTGGTTTCTCAAGATAGGTAAAAAATACACAAGCTTTTTTCCCTTAATTTTTTCTGTAGCTCAGTTGTTAACTGTTAGCCATCAGGAATAGAAATATTCCTTAAGGGAGCTAACAGTCATCATTTTCATTTCTAACTCAATCCAGGTACCACCTTTACAAAGTAACAAAAATATCAGAGACTCTTTTTTAATATTTAAGGTTAATACCAGCTTCAATCGTTTCATCTTCATCTTTATACAACTGTTAAACTTGTAAATTCTGCCAATACTCAGGCTTTCTAAAGAAGTACCCACTGCAAGATAACTTGCCATTTATTAAAGTATAATATATAATGATACCTTTCAAGTGAGGGCTGTGTACATGCATTCTTTGCAGATGGAGATTTACTGGAACAAATTCTAATGTTTTCTCTCCTTTGCTGCTGCTTGATTTGAAAGAGGACCCTACATGGAAAAAAGATTGAACATTATTAGCAAATAAATAAATAAATGTGTGTGTGTGTTAAAAGTTATATTTGACAAATAAGTTACGAGAATTTCCGAAAGAAAAACATCCTGTATTTAGGAGCTGCTTTTTCTCCCAGAATCTCAATTTTATTAAAGATGTATGCCAATTATTCTTACAATAATACCATGTGGTAGGAATTTTTTCCCTTGATTTGAGATATTAGAATGAGAAATATAAGGTTTTTAAATTTTTTTTAAACTCTCACACTCCTATCTCCACAAAAATAATGTTTATGACTGTCTGCACGTCACATACATGAAATGCAATTCAGTCTGAGAGTAAAATTGTTTTTCCCACCTGCTTCCTTGCTAAGCTCTGTCAGAATATCTTGGTACATATTCACCATTTGATCACAGTGAGTCAGGACATTTTTTCGTAGATTGTCCCAGTGCGGAGCAAGTTCACCAAGTTCTTTTAGCTCCTGGTTTCTGTTAAGAAGAGAAAAGAAAAGAAACTATTTTTAATCTTAATCCATAGACAACCCTTAATCACGGTTGTCAAATTAATAAAAAAAAAATTGTTTCATCATCCTTCTCGGGAAAGCTTTGTGAAGTTATTAGCTTAAAATGAAGAAAGTATACCACACAATCAAAAACCATTATGTCCATGGCCTAAATAAATAAATAAAAGGTTAAATTTCTGGATAAAATATTCACAAAGAGAGCAGATTTATCCTTAATATACAGATAGGACATTCAGTTAAAAATTAAATACTAACATCCCATAAAAAAAGAATGGCTAAGTTCTAGGTTTTAACTAACTAGCCAAAATCAAAAAATGTGAGAAGGGCTGTCTGACTTGGTCTGGTAGAAACAAGAGATATTCAGTTAACCCAATTCACATCTATTATAGCAGTAATTTAAAAAAAAAGAAAACTAAAGTCTAAATACTAAATAAAGGATATTGTCAGATATGATTTTATTGGTCTTGGTTTCTTATCCCAAGAGGACAATTTAAGTACATACTGAATGCATATGTGCTGTCCCCTTTCTATCAAAAGTTAGAGCTAATCATCCCATTCAAGTTTGAATTATTAACTTTCATTTAAAACTCTACCCTTTAGCCAAGTTAATTTAAATCATCAGAATGCCTTTTTAAAATTATAGTGATAAATGGTCCGACATGCAGCTTGGTTAGATCTTCTATTCATTTCTGTAACCTTTTACCAACAACATTTTCATGAGGCTAATTTAACCAGTAATAATGAACCTTCTTTGCTATTTTGGCCGTGAAACATGCTAAATACCAAGCTAATAAATTCAGAAGCTGTAGAATCTTTAGCATTCTCTTAAATGCAGGAATAATGAATGGTGTGCAAAAATGTGACTTGCTTTCAAATGTTTGTAGCTGCCTTTGTTTTGCTTTAATTACAGGAATCTGCTGTAATATTGCTATATCTGATGTCCTTACAATTTTCGCAAATATTAATCTTACTAATTTTTCCAAAAAATTAACTTCATGACACAATATTCCTGGGAGAAAATATAATTAAGTAGTAGACAATGAGAGCAAAAAGAGTTCATGACCAAAGGGGAAAAAGGGGGTCGGCTGAAGAATCAGGGAGTCTAATTCTCTGTTTATATTCAAATAGTAGAATATTCAGATTTGGGGGAAAAAAACCTCAACAACCACTGAAGTAAATAATATCCAAAAGTTGAGCTACCCAGGTCTAGGAGAAACGGGGCAATAGGTCAACTCTGAGTTAGATAACCAGTGCAATCAGTCAAGTGAATATCTAAATATCAGGATTTTCTTACACAACAATAATAAAAATATTAGCTAAGTATTGCTGTTTAATACTAATGGATGCACCACTGGCTTACAATGTATGTTCTCTCTAAATCTTTATCAGAAGGAAGAATTAAAAGGGGGATGGATAGGGAAGGGAGTAAGGGTGTTAGGGAAACCCCTGACTACACAGTGGGATACTGGGCAGGGGTTGGGTGTACTGCTCCTTGCCTAAGAGAAATTTGGGAATTAGCCATAAAATTTAGTATTTTGGGTGGAGTGAGAATTGGTAGAGACTGTAAGAAGTCCATGCTTCCAATTTGCCATAAATACATCAAGGAATATGACGAACCTGTTTAAGAGATGATACTACACAGGCATACATTCCAAAAAAGACAAAAAACTAACTAATGAATCACCTTTGCACATTGAGAGACATTCAAATGTAAGAGACTACAAGATAAAGGTGTAATAAACTGTAGCAGAATAATAAAGCAGCTGTAAAACAAAATGAGAATCACTATAATTTTTTTTAAATGAAAGAATAGGCACATTAATTTCATTAAAATAGATAAGGAGAGAAGACAATTTGGTGTGCCCAAATTAGTAAAGTTTCTAATCAGGAAGGTTAGGATTATTTATTCATAAGTATATTTTAATTTGCCACTCAGTGCTCAAAATCTACCTAGATTAAAAACCTGGCTTGACATCTCAATTCAAGTTCTCTAGAAAACAGGGCCTGAGATCAAGCAATCCCAGGAGAATAAAACTGAGGTAAAAACAGAAGTGACATAGAAAAAAGCAAGCAGACCCAAGGTGGTGTACTATCGAGTTTTGCAGAACTTCACGTGAAAACACATCTTACTTATTTGGTCATGTAGAGCGACTCTAGAGAAGTCATATGGACCCTTTGTACCTTGGAACAGTTAGAAGGAGAAAGCAACATCTATTTACCAGTTGCTTACTATATTCTATGTGTCATTGGTAAAATTAATCCTATGGGACATTAACTCCCCTAAGGTTGTATAATCTGCCCTGTATGGGTGTCCACTGGGGAAGCAATCCTGCAGTGGAGATAGAACCTTCCTGGAACTAGTCCAGTAAGACATGGGAGCTGAAAGTACTGTGGCTTCTTCCATGGTGGGTGCTCTGGGGTGTGCTAAAGCCCAGCCTTCACCTTGAAGGAGACTGGTACAGCCAGTGGTGTTAACAGGTAAGGCGACAATGGTGGAGAAAGTGGTGAAAAATATGGAGACATATTTGAGCTGAGCCAATATAGAAAAGCATGTAAACTGGGCTCAGGATAGGAAACCTCTTATACAACTCAGATGCACTTGGTATGCTGATGGCAAACAAAACAAGATCCCTCTGTCTTCCCTGGGAGGAAGTTCAAGTGTAATCCTTCAAAGTGATGGGTGGTGGCAATTCCTTAAAGACTTAAACAGAGGTGACAAACCAATCTATCACACCCAATGCTCCAGCTAATCCTTGGGGCTTTTGTTGATATTCATCACTGGCCTCCTATGCCGCTCTCATTCCAGATCATCCCCACACTCTATCGGCACTTCAGTTGTTCTGAGTTGCTGCCCAGTGGGGAGTTGCAGACCTTAACCCTAAGATATTAAGCCCTAGTTTCCTTTCTCTTATAGAGCCTTGGTTGCTAACTGTAAAATACATCAGAGACAGACTGACCAGGAGCCACTAATATGGTGCCCTTCTCCCATGCACATCTGGCACAAGGCACTTCTAAGTTCCAGACAGTTTTCTTGCTCAGATTTTGTAGCAGCAGCCCTATCTCGGTCCCTGCACTGCAGCAGAGTGTGGGGATCTCTTGCCATCTCTCCTGCGCCACTTCCATGAGGAACACACAGTAAGCAGATCACATGTGGAATCAGTTACTGTTTCCAGGTCAGTGGAATTTCTAATTGGGTCACCTGACAGACCACCTCTCCCCCTACCCTCTGAGGCCCCCATAAGAACCAGAATTCTAACTGACAAAGTATAACATTGTAAGGAAGGGACGTGCAAATATCATAAGGGGTCATTACTATTGATTATGAGAAGGGCCCACCCTTATTGCCACAACCGTGAATTCTAACTATGATGAACATAGCATTCTATAATATATCACCTACTAGTTTAGCGTATATGCTTCATCCTCGAGATCAGCATCCAAATTCTAAGATTTTTTTACCCCCATGCTGGTGCCTTAGCTGAGCCTTTCATGATTCATATTATTAGGTCTTTGGCTTTTTTGGAGCATGTGGTGATTGTAAGATCATTGTTGCACCTTCTTGGATATAGCAACAAATGTCTATTAGGAGAAGCAACACTATGGAGACCACTGGACCAATGGATCGTGTGTTCTGTAAGCTGCCAGGTGTAGGTGCCAGCACTGGCACTGTGAGAGGAAAGGAACACACATATTCAGACTGTATTTTACCCTTGTAGAACAAACTATTTCCCCCTTCAATGTGAAAGCACCATGTCACTAAACAGCCATTGAATCTCTGTGGCACCATGGGAGAGGGCACCACATTAGTGGCTCCTTGTCAGTCTGTCACTGATGCATTTGACAGTTAGCAGGGACAAGCTATATCAGTCGTGGAAAAGAAGTCCATATCCTTGGGCCCATAAATAGTTCCTTTCTCCATCACCAGGGCCATGTCTTCATGGGCCTATTGCACAAACTCTGAGGAGCCGAGAAAGCAGGCCAGCTAATATCCAGAGTAAGAGCTGGTGTGTAGTATTTCTTATCTGATAGACATAATTTTGAAGCACAAAACCACTTTGTGTTCACTGCTTTAGGCCCATCCACATATCTCGTGGTCACACCACATACATCCAATTTTCTAGTCTTTGTAGTCATTAACTCTTCCAGTGTTCAATGCATATCTTGTACCTAAAGTCATATCTCTCCAAATGAAACATAATCAAGCAAACCATTTGTTGATCTGCCCAATGGGTAGATTTCCTTTGCTACTGACTTTAAAGTCCACCCACCAAATAAGGCTAACCCATCTGTATATCAGTTTGATTACTTTCCTCCTCCATGAGTTACTCATGGAACTCCCATGAGGTGTGAGGTGGGAGAGAAACATCAGTGCCATAAGGCAGGTGATAGGAGACTCTAGAACACCTCTTTCTGATATATGCTCATACCTTCTGGATCCGCTTGAGCCCAGTTCCAAATGTATCACTACAATCTAACAGTGCATTATTCCTACACCACATAATAGGACCAAATCTATAACCCTTTCACAATGGGCAGCTCTAGTCACACAGTCACTTTGTACCCCATCATCACAGGTCCCATCTCTACTAGAGCAAAAGAAAAGTAGTTCCTGGACGCAGGAGGCATGGATACATTGCAGAACCCTAAAAATCTGCACTGAAATTTTCCTCTTTGCATTTCCCAAAGATTTCACATTGCAGTATTGTTTATCACCATAGATACTTTCATATTCAAGGATTTGTAACATGGTCTGGATCCTCTGCAATGTCCTCCTTGAATGGGCCCCTCTGACACTCTGCTTCTCCACCAATGGTTTTATA